>PVLD010004937.1:0-118768 GCA_004027595.1 Dinomys branickii
GGTGAGGTGTGTAAGACTGCTCCCCCACCCTCCCAGGGTTCCCTGCAGGTATAGGGATGGATCTCCTCCCCCACTCGGTGATCTGGTCGCGAGCGCCGATATCTCACCAGTTATTGGAGTCCCTGCAGGCATGAAGGTTCCAAGGTGCCAGTCTATCCTTTGGGGCTTTCTGCGCGGCCCGCCCGATGCGCACGAAATGGGAGCCCGCTGGGCGTTGCCGCCGCCAGAGAGCCGATCTCTGTCGGGAGTCGCCGGGGGGCTGCACCGGCTCGGGAGGCGGGAGGGACCGAGGCGGCCGCGCTCCCACTGCGCTTGGACCGAACCAAGCTTCTTCCCCGCGTGGATCGTCCCTGGCTCCCAGCCTCTGGGGCTTTCCCACGTCTCGCCCCGGCAGCCTGGTCCGCCCTACCACATCTCCCCCGGCATCTCAGAGAAATACGCCCAGTTTAAACTTCCCAGCCGAGGTCCCGGCATTCACACTCGCCAAGTCTGTCTCGAGCTGGTGGTGTTTATTAAGGAGGTTTGCTCCCTAGCTGCTCACCTGGTCGCCATCTTCCCCGGATCTCCTGTCTGTCAGTCTTTTATAATCGGGGAATTGGCTTTTATAATTGTGGCCAAGCAATCCTAGTAAGTCTATCTTCATGTCTAACGTTAGAGCTAAAGTCACAGAGCAAACAGACAGAAAAGGCATGTCACAGCAGGCTGGAGTACCGGTGCATTGCCAACACTGCACAAGTATAAACTGGATCCCCACAATGATGGGATGAAACCTAGGCCTATTCTTCTTGCCTCTGCCTTTTATGAGGAAGGTATCCAACAGAAACTGGAGCCACTGGTCACGTACTCAAACACATTCACCTCATCCCGATGCTGCTTCTCATAATGGTGGCAAATCAGCCTGTCACTAGTAATGTATGTATCCTACAAAATGGCTGCTACCCTCTCTTCAGAATCTCCCCACAATCTCCTTCATGGTTCATTCTATCTAGACAAAAACAACAAAGGGAGTTCTGGGAAATGTAGTTTAGCCTGCCCAAATTAACACATCACAAAACCCTCACACTTGTTTTTCCAAACAGAAAAATTCTCTTTTGATAACATGCAATAAGTCTACTATTATAGGACTAGATGCTTCTTTGAAAAAGTAAGCTTGTTTTTTATGGGGAAATCATTCAGTTTAGGCAGTGAAAGTAATTAATCTTAGAAGTTCCAAGGCAGAGTCAGAGTCATCATTTGCACAAATGAGACATTGCAATCTATGGAGAGGCAGTTTTCAATTACTATTCTAATCACAGAAAGAATAAAGCAGGACTTAAGTGACTTGTGCCATTTGAATTGGCTGACAAGCTAAGACCCCAGCTCCTAGGTGCATTCCTTTTTAACTTTATCCATGTAAAAGTGATTGCAATGAATTTTTCTGATGACTAGCATGCATAATTTTGGGTTAGAAACATAGATTTAAACCTTTGTCTCAAGTCCTCTGTTTTCTGAGAAAATATGGGCTGTGACTTTTCCTAGACTCTAATATATAAAGAACTAGAGTATTATCCAGGGAAATAATTTAAAATGTAAAAGAGGCTATCGTAATGCAGGTACTCCACCATAGTGTATATATATATCAATCTAGCAAATACATATTGGGCAGAGTTGTGTCACGTTTCAAAGCAAGTGATATATAGGTCACCTGAATTCTTCAGTTAGATATACAATTTGGTTTGGATATAGATTAAATAAATTATTATATCTTTCAGTCTCTCCTAATTAATTTTCATGAGTTTTTATTTAAATCATTCATTCAACCCTCTATAATATTTGGCACAAATACTGTTCAGGAATCTCTATTGCTGGGGATAAAATGATGGGGATGATGAAGATGTAATACCTGTTGGCAAGAAACTCAATATCCCTGGGACAAGTAAAACTTATGGCAAAAATAAGTGCTTTACTAGAGACCAGAAAAGAGCTTTGGGTGCCCTCAGTTGGGAAATTCCTTGTAGTTAAGGAACAGCCAGGGAAGCTCTTGGAGCTGGGCCTTCAAAGCTGGACGAGATCACTGGGGGCAGGCACTTTGTACCTTGTTCAGTCTGACTTTGTTTGGTTTAAGAGGCCAGGTGAAGATAGAAGATACGAAATTTTAAAAGGGTACTTAACTCTTGATTTTTCAATTTATCCTTTCATTACAACGATTGGGACTTACAGTGTTTACAATTAAAGTTAATGAACATTTTATTGCTCATGACAGTTCACAGCAAATTAGACTCTTGCTTTCTTCCCAGAGTGTGAGGCCCCAGGCAGCCTCTCCCTAAAGCCAAAACTGTGTAGTGCCAGGTTGCACAGAACACTCTGCGTGGATGACATTTGCAGCAGGGACTCCACAGGGAAGGATCTGGTGTAAAATGTGCAAAGGCTGCTTGGAGGGTGAATTCTGAGAACAACCAGATGGACGTTAGGGAACAAGAAGAGGCACAACCACCACTCTGGGGGCAGGTGAAGGATCCTGTGGATGCTGGTTTCGCCTTTTGCTCTCACTGTAAATAAAAAAAACACAGTGATTTATTTGGGTATATTGATACACTAATATAAAAATAATAAGTAAAAATATTGAAGGATATTAGAACTCAGGCAGCAGCTGTGCTAGTTCAAGCTCTTACGTTAACTGACCATGATAAATAGATCTAACTATGTTTGTTTTCTTCTTTACTTGTTAAAGTAAATTTTCTCAGAAAGTTGAGATCTGTAGCCAAATGATCCATTCTGGCATTATCCTAAGACTTATCACTTTGAATATCTTTTTAATTAGAGCAAAGAAGTTATAGATATAACATTTTTGTATGTTTTTACAGAATTCACACTTTTCTCACTATAATTTATGTTTTCCTTGGTAACTGGTAGAAACATTTTAAGGGTCAGTATAAAAGTAGCAGAATCAGTGCAAACACCTTTTCTAAACCTTTCTTCCTTGTGTCATTAATCAAAAGAAACACACGTAGTAACCCAGCCTGTCAGACTCACTCATAAAAGTTCCAATTTATCTCCAAACCATTCTTGCCCCTTGAACCTAGTAGCTGATTGGATAATGAGTAATTACATACCTTCAGTTATTACTCTGACTTAGAATTTTTCAGCTTCTATTTTCTGTCAGTAAATGGAACTAAACTGCATGTGTTTTGGCTTGAGTACACAATGAATCAGAATTAATGAAATGTCATATCCATTAAAGCAAACTCAGAAAATTACATGCAAATGTGGATAAGAAGGCTCTTAGCTCTAACTTTGAAGATACAAGCAAAACTGGAGTGGTCATTTCACATGCATCTTTCTGTAGCACCGGTCCCTCCTCCTGCCTTTGCTCTCCAGGACTGGACCTGTTTGGAGACAATGCAAAGAAGTACCAACGCTGCCATGAAAAATTCCCAGCAGGAAATGCCTGACTCCCTAGAACAGCTATAGCTGTCAGATGCATACTGCTTTAACTCCACCCAGGGGATGCCTGCTCTCTCTGACAAGCTGTGACATGGTGAGCGAATGACACTGGCTCTGTCATTTCTTGCCAAGTGACACCGAACCTAAAGATGTTTGAAAACACAGGCCTGCACCTTAGCAATGTGATTTATTAGTTTGCTTTGTATAATCCGTAGGATCTTTTTCTAATGCTTCACACATTTGCCACTATAAACTTGGAGAGTCAGTGGTTGACTCTGCCACTTCTAATGTCCAGATCTAAATATGAATGTGATTTTCAGTCTAAAGGGAGGTTGATGTCTCAGCAAAAGGTAGAGAAGAACAGTGCACTGTTTTTCTGTGCCTTTTCTGGTTTTCAAATACCCCCTAGGAAGTTTTCAATATGGAAGTGCCAACAGCCTGCATAGATTGTCCCTGCCGCTTGAGGTGGATTTCATACCCACCCATGTGTATCACAAACCTGGGCAGATGGATAAATGAGTGGCAGCACTTCAGGTCTATAGAAATTGAAAAATTGCCCAAACAACTAAACACATAGAACCATATATCACCTCACCATGGACTAACAGTCCCTGAGGGCCTGGTTTTGACTACACTCTGGGGACAGGACCATCACTGCTGTATCAGAGTGGCTAATAAATGCATGATCTTAGAAGTCTCTTAAGGATAACACTAGTTGGGACCCTCTTTTTGCGGATATGAGTGATGCATCTTCTTCTAAAGATTTATTCATGGCAAAAATAGATCTCTTGTTTAAGTAGTAGATGGTTACCATTGTTATTTTTTCCATTAAATTTATAAATAGACAAGTGGAGCCACATGGTCAAGGGTTTAGTTTAGGTCATATAAAGATGGCATTTAATTCCTTAAACTGTCTTACTGGATTCAGGGATCTGGGGTAGAAAATTCAATTCCTAGATTATCAGGGAAGTGCAGAAAGCCATACAGGAGAAGTAGCTAAGTGGTGGTCATTCTAGAGGCCAGAGGCTCAAGATAGGCCTTGAATTTGGTCATTTCATGTTAGTATGAATTAATGATTTAACCCTTGCACAAGAATTTCCAAGTTCTCAACTAGTTCTCAACTAGCAGGAGGACCTGAGATTTGGGGGCAGTGAGGATGTCCAGCTCTAAAGTAATACCTTCTGGCTCTCAGCTTCCCCTCTCCTCCCAAACATCTGGTCCTCCCATTTTCCTTTCTTGACCCAATCCATACCAAAGAGGAAGTATCTGTCCATCCTTTAACCCTGGCTTTTACCGGGACAAGCGTAGTGCATGAATGGAAGGGTGGGAGAGAGCCCAAAGTCTCAGTGAGAAGATGCACAGAGCCTGGGCCTGGCTTTGAGCACTGAGAGGACACAGTGACCATGATGTCTCTGTGGCATTTGCTTTTTAAATTATTTGTAAGCCAGAGATGGAGAACAATGTAAATGGTATGGAATTACATTTTAGGTTCTTTGGAACAGTTTTGTCTTAAGAATTTAACCTGAGTGAAAAGTAGTTTGTTGTTCTCTGACTTTCTTGTTAAAATCTCCCTCAACCCTTCTTGCTCTGGAGAGCAAAACAATCACAAAGAGAGACTGTAGGTGGACTGTGGGTGGACTGGGCAGTTTCACAGGGCAGGGGAGGTGGGAATCCTGGGGAGGTGGGAATCCTGGGGAGGTGGGAATCCTGGGGAGGTGGGAAGCGAGAACCTGGGCCAGGCACTTGGTAGCCCAGTTTCCAGCTGATGCTGCATGCACGTGTTGCTTCTGGAAAGTCACAGTCTTTCATTTGAAATCAGAGAACAGAAGAAGTCATCTCTGGGAGTCCTTCTAGCTTCAGATCTGGCTCCATGCAGCTCTGAGACCAGTCAAGTGCCCTGTTGTCTTCCTTCCAGGAACGCATGCGCCTCTCATCAGCACTCCTCCCTTATCCTCTGTGGCCTTCCTCAGCCCTCCTCCTGAGGCTCCGTGACACCCCACAGATGCCCTGATTTGTCCCTCTCCCATGCGGCTGCAGCAGCCTGCAGGAGTCAGAGACCAAATAGTATTTGATAAAGATAAATCTGTGCTCAGAACTGGAACAGATGTTTAACCAATTAGGAAATGAAACCCTCTATTAAAGTAGTTTAGCTTCCATTTGAGGATTTTGAATTTTGCTGTGAAAAGTATTTATTTCTTAAACAGTGCTTTGCAGAATCTATCAAAAGCAAGATAAGTTCGGCTGTTTTCTTTCAGAACTCAGTTGCATTATAATTCACAGATTTGTAGCACCACAAAATGTTAGTGCTCTGGAGTGGCTGTGACTTTGAGACTCTCCCTCAGACCCATTGCAAAAGCTACTCCCCACTCTGCTCACGTAGGGAGCGGTACCTGGAGCACCAGGCTGTGTGCGAAATGCAGAGGAGCAGGCCTCTCAGTCTTCCTGGGCAGGGCTCACAACTCGGTGAGGTGTAAAGGTCATGGTTCACACATAGTAAGGTTTGAGAAATGCAGCTCTTCAGCATCCCTTATCAGTGAACTGCTGGTGGGGGTTAAACAGATGCCATCTGCTCAGATTGTAGGGTGTTCTGTTGGGGATAGCTGTGTGCATCAGAATGTTCTCCCTTCTGAGAACCCTCGGGAGTATGTATTCACCTCTGACCACGGGACCTCCTCGAAATGCTTTCCATGTTTCCTCATTTAAGCCTCATGACAGCCACATGTGATCTATGCTATGTGTTTTCACTCACCATGGCCCCAAAACATGTATACGAATGGAGCATTATTTTCTTTCCTGTTTTATCCATGAGGGAGGTGAGGTCAGAGAAAATGGTAACTTTCTGAAGGTCACATGGCTGGAGTGGATTGTGAGCCCTAAACCGAAGTCATTTATCTTTCCAACCAGATATTAAATACTAGATTGCATTCTTTTTTTTATGGAGAGCAAAAGCATTTCTATTCCTTTGTCTTCTAGAAGTACAAATAAAATTCTATTTTTCCTATAGGAAAATTTGTTTTCAACCAAGTCTCATGAGCACTTTCTTTAATATGTTCTTTGTACGGCTTACTTAGCTATGCTTACCATGTTAGTCAAGCTCTAGTTTGTAACCAAACCGTAGCTGTCCCCATTATATCCCAAATATAGTTGTGTGATTTGGAGCAGGGAAAAGTTGTAAGATTATCTTCAGCCTCTATTGAAATAGCATATTTTGAATAATGGAGCCCAGGCACCTAATGAAGGCTTTAACATCGTTACAGTGCTGATTGATATTGAACTCAATATCTTTTTCACAATGACTGCTATTAAGCCCAGTCTCTCTCCAAGTCTGTATGTGTGAGATGATTTTTGAACTCAGAAATGAACTCTTGAAGCAAACCTCTCATCAGCAGTTTGCGCTTCTGCTCACTCTGGGATCCTGTGGCAGCCCAGCACCACCCTGTAGTGTAGAGAGGCATGTTGGTACCACTATCCAGGCCCAGGCTAAGAGAAGCGAAACTTGGTATCTGTCTCTGCTAAATTTCATCTTGTTAGCCATACCTCATTATTCATCCTGTCAAATCTCTGGGATCTTGGTTCTATCACTCAGCATATTTGCTGGCTGGCCCACCCTTGTGTCATCTGAAAATTTGATCAAAACACCTTCTGTCTTTATTATGCAATTTGCAGCTGAAAGTGCTGAACGGGCCAAAGTTGATGGAAACCCCTGGGATGGGATGTGCTCTCAGAAACCTCCTCCGCAGGCTAGGTTTGTTCATTAATCTGTGCCTTTGGACAGGACATTCAATCATCCTACTGTTTCGTTGCTTTTTGCACAGCCTGTAGATCTCCATTTCCCCAAGAGCAAGAGTGATAGCCAGCACCTTGTTTTAGCCATCAACACCCCCTAGTTACGTGATGTTGAATTATTATGGTGGAGGCAACAGTTGTTTAGTGAAAGGCACCCGGAATCAATATCAGAAATGAACTAGGGATGTGTATGTTCTATCTCTGCCACTTACATCCATATACTTTTCAGTTAGTGACTCAGAGAAGGAGAAATGCTGGAAGTACTATATAATAAAGGATTTATTGTAGAGATTTGAGTGTGCACAGTTGTGGGAACTGATTAAACAGTATAGGAAGGGCTGTTGTTAGTTTTGTGTATATTGCTAGAGGCTGAAGCAGTAAGGTAGCAGGTCAGAAGGAAAGAGTAGGTGAGGAATATGGAAAGCAAGGGCAAACAGGAGGCTGTGAGGGTGTAAAGCTGTGTGGGTTAGAGCAGGGGTCAGTCTCTCCTTACCTCCATGTTTCCAGTTCGCGTGATGTATGTGAACTGCAGAAGCTGCCTCCTTCATCACTTAGATTACTATGCACCTGGCCATAAAGGCAGAAATGCATGGGGACTGGAGGAGCTATGGGCCTGACCCCCGCGCTGTGCCAGCCAGGTGAGCCAGGAGACCAGGAATGATGCGCAGGACCTAGAGCGGCCACTCTGCTTCTGAGATTTAGCATTTCGCCTACTGTGTCATTCTGCCTTCCAAATCTTATGCAAAATGCCCCCTTTTTTCTTCTTCTAATCTGAAATAATGCAGGGAAGGGAATTCTGGGGAACATGGTGTCAGTTCAGCTAAGATGACACACTTTTCTATGAACCTGTATATATTATTTTTAGCCATTTCTTACCTTCCAAATGAAGGTGACTAAAAAGTTATACTTCAGCTTAACATAGTGCTACCACCTCTTGCGTGACAGAAAATATGTGACAGTCTTGCCAAAAGTGGATACAAATTCCTCCTATTCATACTTGGGTGAGGTACATTTTTTTCTTGCTGAGTCATATTCTTCCTTGATATCCTGTAACTTAGACCCTGTTATGGTCGATACATTGTGTCAACTTGAGGAGTCTAGAGGTTTAGCTGAGTGATGCAGCAGGAAGCCAGGGTGCTTACTTTGTACACATCCTGAGCCTGTGGAAGAGGAGGGCATGGAGATTGTGTGAGAGGTACACGCCCCCTGGGTGGGGGTAGGCTGTTTGCAATGTAAGGGAAGAGAAGAGGCTGCTTGCAGCCATTGCTCCTGTTTACTCTGGTTGTTTTTGCTGTGCTCTGCTGTCCTGAACAGTTTGCCCTCTGCCATGTGCCACTCTGCTTCAGAACTGGCAAAGTATAGACTGAAACCTCCACAAACTGTAAGCTAAATAAACCTTTCCTTCCTTCATTTTGAGCATTGGGTATTTTGTCTCAGCAACAGAGAAAAGAAACCAAGAAGAGCCATAACAGACCCTAAGATTTAAAGTTAAGTATGACTCATCATATTTTATGCAGATGGCAGGGGAATGGAAGAGGTGAAGAGAATACATTTGGCATTCAAAATATCAAAACATTCACATGAGAATAAGGAATAAGTGTTAATAACTATTATGGTCCTTATTTCTGCCACTTATACCCACCTTCTCCCAGGAGCCAGTCCGTTTTTCCTTTGCCTTTACAAAGCACCTCAGCTGATTGACAGGTGCAGAGTGTCTCAGACCTTTATTCCTGAGAGTGTGGGGTATGAATAGCCCTGCCTATACTGGGTGGATAAGATTGCCCATTGACTTTCCTGTAGGACTTGGAGTACTAAAATATGCCCCTGGGCTTCTCTTGAGTTATGCATAAATACTTCCTTACCTCCCATGTGTAGTAGTGCTAGTTCTGTATCCTCTTGAGAACATTAGTCATCCCAGTTAGCACAGTGAGATTTTTCTTTACTCATAAAGTTCTTAACAGCAGAACCCAAACTGTGATGTTTATCATTTCCCAGGAGAGTAAACTTCTGCTGTCTCCCTTGGTGGGAGCGGTTCTCTCCTAGGAACTGGATTTTGTAGACCAGAAGAGTCAAGGCTGGGTGAAGTAAAATCTTTCTCTTGTGTATCACTAGGGAGTGACTATATGAGAAAGTAGTCTCATTTTCAAAACTCTTGATTTCAGGATTTATAAATGTTTACTAAGGAAGAAACAGTGCCATGTATAGTTGCTGATTTAGAGTTCTCTGTGTTCCTAAAGAGATTTCAGAGATTAGTACCACCACCAAGCACCTGAAGATGGAAGATGCGATTTCTTTTTATTCATTTATTTATTTATTTTTAAATAAAGGAAGAAAACATATTAACGAACAGACGTCCATTTACAAAATAGCATAAGAACAATACAAAAAATACAGAGTTACAGACAAAGTGGTAGGAAATTAACAGTGGTTGTTGTATTACGTATTGATATCTGAAAGATGTGATTTCTACCACATTCTCCTACAGTTTGTCTAGTTGACTGGTATAGAAGACAGATAGGTATTGGAGATTGACAGTTGACTATCACAGACTCAGTGAGGTAAAGCAAATTTAAGTATTTCCTGACAAAATACCTTTCTTTCAGGGACTTGAACGCAAGGCTTTGTGTATTCTAGGCAAGTGTCTGCTCTACCACAGAACTACATCCCCAGCCGTTTTTATTTTTATTTTGAGACAGGGTTTCCTTAAGTTGCCCAGACTGGGTCCCAATTTGTATTCTTCCTGTCTACCTCCTTAGTAGCTGGTCTTATAGGCATGTACTACCACACATGGCCAAATGGACTTTAAATGCATCACAGCAAAGACCTTTAGGAGGTAGTGCACTCTCAGTGTACTATATTAGGCAACATCAACTCTCTAGCTTTATGCTGTGATGTAGTCCTCCAGTAGATGATGCTGGTTTATATTGTTTGAACCTATTGAGTTGGATGCATTCTGAACCTATAATATACTGATAAGAAACCTATCTAATAGAGGTTGCATTTCAGGCCATTGTCTGCACCTTTGAGGCCAGATAGTGGCCAAATACTTAGACAGCACTATTTTGCAGGTCATGTGTTTCTATTTCCTCTATAAGGATGACTTCTGACCTTTGTAGTTAAAATCCCTACTCCATCCCATTATACAGCCCTGATCTATTACAGGGGAGGTAGCAATGGTGTATAAGACATTTCTGCAGTCAGTATTAGAAGTGAGCTAGGTTTGTGCCATAGTTTTGCTTCCTGGGCATGTATGTTCCTTTGGGAACGTCCATTTCCTCAGCATTAAGATAAGAATAACAAAATTCTAACTCTCAAGGCTGACCTGAGGACTGTGAATGACAAGCATACAATGGGAAAGGAGTTACATTTGTGAAGCCCTTTGTATAATCAGAAGCTTTATGAACTTGAGTGTGTTTAATTCATGTACACTTTTACTCCCTGTTAACAGATAAGGAACAGAGGTTCTAAGCTGTCTAGATTGCTCAGGTAGAGCATCCTGGTGGAGCCAGGATGCTAACTGTTTTGTTTGCACACAAGTGTGTTCTCTCTGTTCAGTGTACTCTCATTCATCATGGCACCTTGTAAACCCTCAGACACCTGCAATATAGAAATACAGATGCTGTACCGTTCTTTCACTCAAGGACATGTTTGCTAATATCCATTTCTTCAATTGCCTAGAAATCCTCTGTCTACTCATTTGGGGACTCTTTCTTTAATTTCTGTTTTCTTTGTAGTTTTATTTCCTTCTTTAAAATTTACCCTTCTACATAATTATGGTGTACCAAGTATATTTATGTATGTTCTTTCATTTAACAATCTGTCCTTACTTTTTGCATTTAATATGCTCATGACAGATTAAAGCTTACAAAGCTGGGTAAGTGGCAGAGCTCTTCCCTCCATCTTCAGGGCTTTTGTCCACTCCCCTAGTGCTGCAACCAGCTCTAAGGACCAATGACTTCTGTGATCCCAGTTTCCTCTTTCCACTTCTTCCAGGAATATGTGGGGTCTTAGTGACTTTTTTCATTGCTAGGACAAAATACTTGACATCAACAAGTCAAAGCAGAAAAGGCTTATTTTAGCTCCAATTTGTAGAGGTTTCAGTTCATAGTCGGCTGACTCCAAAGCAGGATGGCATGGCAGAGAGGCATTGAAAAGGAGAAGCTCTCCCTGGTGTGGCAGGCAGAAAGCAGTGAAGCAGCTAGCAAGGCCCCCTCCTTTCCCTTTAATTCCATCCAGGCTACAAGCCAATTCGGTCATGCCACCCATACCCCTCATAGGCTTCTGTCTTCAGTTGATCTATTCATCCATACCCAGAACTATGTGAAACCAATCAGCAAACTAAGCCAGGACCACAGTGTTGGGCACCATTGATTCAGCCACCTCCCACAAGCCCTACCAATGAGCACTTGAGGTTCTTGGGGTGGGGGGCATCTGCACGTAATCAGTAACAGTGAGTGTGAGTAACTCTCAGAAGGTTCAAGAAGCTCAAGCACCAATGAGCCATAGGACTACCTAAAGAATCTCTCGGGAAAACTTTGTTTCATAAATCTTTTAGAAGGCACAAGACAATAAGGGCCAGAACCATCAAAACTGAACAATATTGATTCATCAGGCATGGTTATAATGACACTAGCTGGATAATGCAAATGTTTCTAATACCCATGACTTAATTTATTGCAGATGTTATTAAACCAATCTTCTCTCAAGCCTCCTGTCAAAAATAGCTAGAACTCTTGATCAAAGAAGCATGTGTTTTTAAAAATCTATCATTGAGCCAATAAGAAAGTTAGAATTCATCACAGGTCAAAAAATAAGTGAAAGGAAAAGCAAGAGGAAAGGAAACTCACTGGATGCAGTTTTTTCCCTAAAGCTATTTATACCCTGAGTTCTATTGACTGTGAGCTTCAGATTTTTAGGGTGGGATAAGAGGTAGGTAAGAGTCCATCCAAAGTAGTGAGTCTAATAAGAAGCCATTTCCCTTCCTGGGTATTTTCCCAGAAGAATTGAAAACATTGTACCACAGCTATATATATGCACCCATGTTTATAGCAGCACAATTTGTAGCAGCTAAAATATATGGTATTTTTATACAATGGAGTACTACTCAGCTATAAAGAAAGATAAACTTGGGCTTTTATAGGTACGTGGATTCAACTACAGACCATAGTCACAAGTGAAATAAATCAGGATGTGTAAACATCATATTGTCTCCCTAGTATCAGAAACTGAAAAAGTGAATAAGATCCAAAAGATACAATATATAATTGTGAAAGGGAAAGAAACTGTTCAAAAAGGAAAGAACACCTGGGATGGGGGAAAGGAGAAAAATATATATATATTCTAAGATACTGGTACTACTAATTTCTATTAGTTCATTGAAAGGAATAATTAGTGTTTATATTGTTTGATCAGTCTTACATGCCTATATCTGGTAAGCCAAGCAAGTACTTTGAAGATAAGAATCTGCAGTATAGTAACTACCATTAATTTCCCATCATTTTTGCTTTGAAACTCTGCATCAGTTTTATTATTTTCTTTTTATTATCTTTAAAATAAAAAGAAATTTTAGAAAGAGGCCATTGTATAACACTGTAGAAATACCTATCATTTGTGTTTATTTTTCTAAACTCTGTCACCCCAACATGAAGTAGAACAATGTAGAACTGTGCATACTTGACCATTTTTGCCCCATAAAAATGTCAGTGTTATATGATTTAATACATTTAAATGACAGTAATTTTTGCTCACAGTTATATCTTCAATTCTTAGAATAATATCTGGTACTTATTAGGTGCTAAATAAGTATTTGTTGATGGAACAGGTGAATAAAATTGTTGGGAAAAAGTCATCAAAAGACAAGTAGAACAACTGCATGTGAGAGTTTATCAGAGCATTTAAACATCCCACCATAAAAAAGGACTTCATCATGAACGTCAAAGGAAACCTATGTGTAGCACCTGCCAGAGTGCAGGAGAGCAGTAGGAAGTTGGGTGTGGTCTCTGGGCTGCCTTCAGTGGGATCTGACCAACAGCTGGGTAACCATGTTGATTTCTATGGTCACCACTGCTTCCTTCTCAGCTTTTATTTGCCAGCTTGTGTTTTCTTGTTTTCATTCCCGTCTGAATGACATAGATATTACACAAACAAAAATGCAATCTTTTCAATGTTTATAACAAAATGTAATTTCCTCGAGTAATATAGCTTCATATTTATAAAAGATATATGGAATCCCAATTAAAAGGCCTATGATATGAAGCATAGCTGCTTCCTTTCAAGAATTCCCCAAGATTATGTGACAGTTCCTCACCACCCTCCTTTTTCATATTTAATCAGATTTTGAGATTAGAGATGCAATTTCCTTTTCTGTCTAGAGAGGTTTATTAGAATCCTGCATGTTATTGTTTCCACCTTGCTCCTGCCAATGCCCAGGTTACAGAACTAAAGTGTCTGTCAAACAATTATTTATTACAAAGATAATTATTTTCTTCTGTTTTAATGAACAAAATACTGTGAAGTCATGTTTTATGCAGGAGTTAAAACAAAAAAACTCAATGAATAAGGCTAAAATCATATAAAGTTAAAACTACACATAAGTTAAAATATGCAAGGTTTTAAATATACAATGTTGTGTACATTTATGTTTATGAGACCTCTGAATTAGGTAATGACAGAAATAAAAGGACAGGATTTCAGTAGATGTCCAGCTATTCAAATCCTCTGCTGTTAGCAAACTACAATATTAATGGGATCGGCTATGGGGTGGGTTGAGAATCTTAAAGTGCTTCTGCTTACTTAGGGGATTAACTCATTTTTTTACACATGTATAAACCTCTATATTCTATCACACATTCAAGTTATTTGTATCAAGGATGACTTTTGGAGGGGTGCAGTGGGAGTGAATCCAGGGCTTTGACACTAAACTATATTCTCAGCCCCTTTTTTATTTTTTTATTTAGAGGCAGGGTCTCACTAAGATGCTAATTTTCCCAGGCTGAACTAGAATTTGTGATCTTCCTACCTCAGGCATTTTGTGAAAGAGTCAGGCCTAGTGTTAAGGTTGAGGTTCCCGCATCTGCAACTCTAGTATCCATACAAGAGGGACCACTGGGTACCAGAGGTTAAACTTTCCGGCTAAATCACTTACACACTGAACCTGCCCTGCCAGATTTTCTTCCTCCTAGAAAAAGTGTGTTTGTAAGAGATAAATAGACTGGTGGGACCTGGGCAAGGGTACGAGTTTTGGGTTAGAGACACACTGCGTCAGCTAAATTGAAGGAAACCAAGGAACAACGGTCTGCATAGCACCGATGCCTCTGGTTGTTTCTTCTTGGTCCTCAGTTCCATCTTGGAGCTTTAAGTAACCCCAGTTGCTTCGAGGTCTTCTCTCCACAAGCTCCTCCTTGCTCCTCGCTCCTTCCTGCTGCCCACTCGCTTCAGAACAAAGTTCAGAAATGCTTTTTCGTGAAGATGAGGAAGCTCTAAGCTTGCATAACCCCTTTCAGAGTCTGGGGAGCTAACCTCCGCCATGTGATCAAGCAATCATTTCTTTATTTTGAAAAATTAAGGTGTTTTAACTGTAACCAGCTAAAACCACTCTTTCTACTCCACTTCTCTAAACACATTCTGTTCTTTTATCATTGGTGGAGTATCTCCAGTGACTTTTGGGATCTTGCAAAGGGAGAATTGCATTGGGATGATGGCCAGTTGGGTGTTGTGGATCACAGTCACCTCCTAGAATAGGAGAGTTGTATCTAGCTGTTCTGTCATGGGAACGACTTCAGAATGCTCCTGCCTCCTGAGATGCCTGCCTGGTGTTGGCAGGAGGATGGAAATCTAGAGGCTGCAGTGCCTCATGGATGTATCCTCCAGTGCCTAGGACTGGTTGCCTATGGGAAATGGAGGCAAAGCATATAGAACAAAAGAGTGAGTTATGGTTTTCTTGTCTGCCTTGAAACAATGTAAAGTTGTTGGCATATACAGCTGAAAATATGGGAAAACTACCAAGAAGTGTGTTGGGCAGATAATTAGTACAAATATTGCTATTTGTCTTCATTTTAAGGTTGTTGTGGTATTTGTCAGTTTTCTAAAGTTTGCATGTTATATTTTGTTCTCATAAATATTCACTTCCATACAACATTTTGTTTTTATACTTTTATGCTGTTTTCTAAAATGGCCCATGAAATTGTATGCTGGCTTTGGACCTTAGCAAATTTACTTCTCTGCAGGCTGGGATTCCCATCTTGTTTAGGCCACTGCAGGTATCTATGTCTCATGAGCTAAAGGGACACCAAAGGTTTAAAGGCCCTCTGACACTGAGGATGGGTGGCGACACCCAGAGCTGAGCAGCATGTGAGGTCTGGCTTCTACTCCTTGACTGCAAACCCTCTTTTTGTGCGGGGAGGAACAAAGCATGGGTAGTGCTCAGACTGAGTATGTGATAGAGGAGGCTGCTTTCCTTGTCAAGTGTCAGATAAAAAGGAAAGTGAATATTCCTTCATCCTTGGGGGCTTTTGGGTCGTATGGCTCAGTGGGAAAGCCAGCTGGAGGTTCTTCCCCAAGCAGATGCTCTCTTCAGAGCCACTGTTGTAGACAACCTGCCTAGGAGGTATAGGAACTGCATGCTTACTCACCGACCAAGGCACGTACCCATAAAATGGGAATTGTCCTCCCTTGCTCAACTGTGTTAAAGGACATATTACACAGTGCTGGTCATAGAGCCAGGGCAACAGGCAATATACCAAGCAAATGTACACAATTTGAGGAGAATCAGAAAGCATAAAGAGTAAAAATCAATACTGCATTCAGCTAAATTTCCAGAAAAATTTTTTCTGGACTAAGCGTGGGATACAGTAGAGGCTTCCTGATCAATTAAGGTCAGGGAGTCTGGAAAGATCCAGATTCTTATAATAATGCAGCCTAATTCGCAGAGGCTGATTTGTTCAAGCACAGACATGTTTGTCAGTATAATTGAAAGGAGCGTGATCAAGCTCCACAGGCCCCACCAGCGGTAGACCCCGGGGACTGTGCCTGCGTTCTGCCTCGGGACCTTGGCAGGCTACTTGTTCCCAGGCTGGCAGGAAGACGGAGGGAGGAAGCTGTCTCTCTCTCGCTTTTGGGCTGCCCATTAATCAACATCACTTTGTTCATTAATATAAAGGCATTCTCAGCTGCACATTTTGAGGAGCTTCCAACAATTCATTTTTCCTCTGGTTATAGAAAAATCAGCCTTCATAATGAGCAGTGGAGCTGCGTTTTTCACAGAGCTACATATTAATCCTTCTTCTTTTGGTTTGTCATTTACATATCCCTCAAATTAGGTTTACTTTTTCAATTTACACCACGGAAGCCCCACAGCTTGAAAATACACAATTAACACTTCTTCCTTCTTGAGGATCAGCCTGACTGCTTTGCAGGCTTGGGTTTTTCTAAAGATGGTAGTAGAAGGTACACAAGACATGGAAATTTAATTGGTGTAGCTAGGAAGATGTCCTTGCCAGGCAGTGACAGATGAATGGCCACTGTCTTCAGTGAGTATTTTCACAACCAAGTCTTGGCTGGACTGGCCCTGCTTCTGTGCCTCTTTCCTCTACAGAGGGAAGGGCCAGCCCTTTCCCCACATAGACTTTGGGAAAAGGCTCTACTCTTACCTTCTCTGGACCCCAGAATCTGGGCACAACTCAGGGTCTTGTCTCCTTGTGCAAGCAGTGGTACACAGGTGCTAAGCTGAGCATCGTTCGGGTTTGCAGGTGACGTGCCTTGATGTTATGATGGGTGGGCTAAATGCTTTCTCCTGCAGGAAGGCTCCAAGGCACTTCACCTTCCTCTTCTTCTTCCTCGTTCTGTTTTACATCCCTCTCCTTTCTACTCCCTGACTCTCTTTGTCTCTTCTTCCTTCCAGCCCTGTACTAGGCACCATGCTGAGCACAGGAAATGCCATGGGGATGAAGGCGCGGACTGGTGGGGAGACAGAGGAACAGACAAATGATGTTAAGGCAGACTGATAACCACCTCTGTAGGAGAGAGGACAGGATTCTGCCATGAAAACAGGAGGCAGACAGACAGGGATGAGGTTTTGCTCAGAAATCTTTCAGCACTGATCGTGTGTATGATATGCTGTGTTTTCTAATCTCTCTTACAGTTATTTGAGAGGTGTCTCTGATTCTGGGCTTATGAAGGCCAAATGAAATATTCCTGTGTTCATTTTTCTCACCTGTAAGACAGAAATAGCAACGAAACCTAAGTTCAGTCCTACAACGTGCTTAGATTCCCAAATACAGCAAACACTTCCTGAGCCATGGATGGCATCAACACAGTGGCTAGGCAGCTATTTAACCTTTCTCTGCAAGTGACAGTTTATGTCATAGAGTTATGTCTTGGATTCCTAAGGATTTAGAAAGTCAAGGCAAAAAAAAAGTTTCATAGTGTTGAATTCTTCTTAAGACCTGCTGAGTAGCTATCTTTCTGCCCTGAATGTTTTCTGGGGTCATTTGAGGTTAATAAGGTAGGTAGTGTCAGCTCTTCATTTTGAGTGGGTGAGAGGAATCAACTCAAAATTTTGTATCTACAAGGCTGGTGATGCTATTTTTTACTTTTAATCACCTGCAATGTACATTTGGAATTTTTCCACTTGGCATCAGGCTTAGCACATACTTTATATTTTCTCAATTAGAGAGAGTGCCTTAGCACAAAGAGTGCTGGGGCCAAGGTCAGACAGGACCACATTCTGCACCTCACATAGCAGTTTATTAGCTGTGTAAACTTGAGACAGTTGCTTGACTTCTTTAAAACACACTTTCAATTTCTTTGCTTTAAAATAGCGGTAACTATTTTACCATTTTAAAGAGGTTTTGTGACTGCTACGTGCTCTTGGCAGATATCAGATATGTAGTAAGTATGCATTCTTGTACAATAGCAAGTACACAGGCTGTGCCTAGATGTGTTCATCAAGGCAGGTGCCCATGGCTTCCACACCACGCAACCTCAGTCCCTTGGATTCAGTCTCTAGAGGTCATCTGCCAGCCAGCGACCGAGCCAATACTAAGGGATGCGAATGGCATTCATATTGAGGATTTGAAGAATTGAGCAAAAATACAGGGAGGAGCCTTCACTTCTAATCTCTTGCCTGGAAGGAGCTTTAATTTCGCTCTCGTCCAAGGCCTGATGAAATATATGAACCTCATTTATAGTATTTTGGATATATGGTTGTTCACAAATCCTAGCATACTTTTCAGTGCAGAACTTGTTTCTTTCTGAAGCAAGTCTAAGTGAACAGATTTGTCAGGTACCAAATCACAGAAACTAGGGAACTAAAAGTCGACTTTCCCATTCCTTCTCCTTTATATCTTTTCTTTGTCCTTTATTCATTTATGAACACCTATTATTTCTTCCCACCCCTGACCCCAAAACAAGGTAACTTGTGCTTATTGGAAGGATATGTTTCCTACGAGCTATGCTAAGCTGAAAACTTACATAAAACTAAACCTACGAGAGGCAGGTACTTCTGTATCAGCTAATGTGTCCCCTGCCTTCTGGTTAGAGTGAAAACAAGCATCAGTGCATTTGAGCTAATCATTTTTTTAAAGAACCATATCCCAATGCATCTTGCACTTAGGAAATTCATATTATTTCAAATTTTCTATTTAAAACACAAATTTATTAATATTTTATCATGTCTTTCAAATTTGTACATAAGGTATGATTTAAAATATGGTGAATATTTAAAATTATAAAGAATTTATGGCAATAAAAGACACATTGCCATTGCAATATTCTGCCTTGCTCTGAACAGGTGTAGCCTGTCATTCCTATCGTTGCCTGAAGCAGCTCTGGAAGTTGTCTTTCATATCTTTAGTGGCACTGTCATGGCTGCGTTGATGTCCTGAACTGATTTAAAACTTTAGCTTTTCACGATCATCTTGACATTGGGAAAGTACCAGAAGTGTCATGGTGCCAGATCTGGCAAACAAGGCAGAGGAGGACACCATGAGATGTCTCTTCAATGCCTTTCCATCGGATACAACTCTGTGGCACCATTCACGTATTTTTTATCAGACCTTGCGTAGACGCTTCCAAAGGGAACTTCCAGAACTGCCTGAGAAAGTGGCAAGAATGGTAGGGTAAGTGTGTTCAAAGTGAGGGGGAGTATTTTGAGGGAGACTGAATGCAATGTGTTTAAAAATTTAGACATTCAAAACTTGAATTTATACAAGATATCTTTTCAATCTGGTCTTTCCTCTACATTGTCTCTGCCTCTCCTTCACTCACTATTTTTTCCTGTATTTTGAATTTGCATTTTACACGCCCACTATAATGTATAAGTGTCTGTATCCCCATCAGTCTACAAATTTAAAAGTAGGGAAAAATTCTATTCACTGTCACTCCATCTCCTTTCTCTACTGGACCTCTCTCCCTGTTCAAACACTCCCCCCACACATATGAAGTATCTGAAAACATTATCACATTAAATCTTCCCAACTATTCTAGGAGGCAGGTAGGTATTATCTTCATTTATCAAATTAATAAATGTGACTTGGAGGAGTTAATAAAATTGCATAAGGTCACAGAATTCATAACTGACAGAGACAGCATTTCAGCCCAAGCCCATCTGACTCTAAAGTCCATATTCTTTCACTGTCATAACAGAACTGCTATTTCCCTCAATGTCCCCCTCTACTCTCAGTATTAAATTTCTTAAGGACAGACACTGTACCTCTTTCTCTCTATTTTGGTAGCATTTATCATAGTAACCCACAGCCGCTTCTGGACTGGCAGTCAGGAAAATTGATAAGCAATATATTGGCTATTCCTGAAGCAGAACATGACTGGGAGCTGTGAGGGCTGAGCAGCGGAGTCGTTAGTCCAGAAGCGAAGGTGGTTAGGTGCGCTTGTCTTTTCCAGAACTTAGTGCTGGAGCAAAGAATTCCTATAAACCTAATTCTCATCCTTGGTTTTCCAAAATGATACAAGGGTTACTACAGCTCCCTAGGACCTGGCTGTGATTGTGATGCTCCCTCAGCTACCTGTTTCATTGTTGAGCTGGTGACTGATTTGAGGTAATTGACTAATTGGAAGAGAAATAAACTAAAGCTGGAGCTGTGGACCAACCAAGTCTCTGGGAACCGTCCCCTTTTCTGCCCCTTACCCCGGCACTCAGCATGGCTGGACACTTCTCAAAGTCTCAGTGTTCATCTCCATCTTCAGGTTTTTGTGTAAAGGGCTACTTCTGCCCAGGGTATTCCTCTTTTTCTTGTTCCTGTCCAATTTCTATTTATCTTTTGTGTCTTAACCTAAATGTTTTTTTATTTAGGGAGATCCTTTCTGACTCTACAGAGTAAGCTGAGGATGTCCATAGAGCTCTTGCTGGAATAATCCTTGGACTTAGCACCTTGACATTAATTACATAATTGTTTGCTATACATTTGGTGTTCTTTGGGATATTAGAATAGAAGCTACTTTAGGGTAGGACTGTTTGCATTTTACTCATCATTCATATCTGATGTGGAGCATAGTGCTTTACCCAGGACTATGGGTCAATAAGCGGGTGAATAGATGGAAGGTAATGTAACTATCTTCCTGCTTCTTCCAACTGGAAAGAAATGAAGACGTTGAAAACAGGGGTTATTGTTTTTACTTGGAAATGCAACATTTCAATAAGAAAGAAGAGATTTCAGCTTGTGGACTAACATCACAGATTATTTGTCATTTAAATTTTCATTTGGCAGTATTTCTTATATTCCTGTGAGAATGGAATAAATAAATTTGCAAGTGACCAAGCACCATCAGCCTCTAAGTGCTAGGTGGACAGAAGAGTCTTTCTTCATTTGAACGTGCACTATGCGAGCAAGTTCTCCTTTACTGCAATAAATACCTGAGATAATCAACTAGTAACGAGAAAAGGCTTGTTTTAAAGGATCCAGCCCATGTTCATTGGCTCTATTGCTTTGGGCTCTTGTCATGGAGGCAGCACAGAGCAGAACTGTTATGGCTTGTGTCTAGGTGTCTCCCAAAGCCTCATGCAGTCTTAGGGGCTGGATTATGTGATTGATTCATGGTCCAGTGCTGGGATTAAGGGTGTGATTGCTAACTTACCCTAGGGTGGATAGCCTCCATACAATATAAGGGACAGAAAGGAGTTTGTCCTTTCCTTCCTTTGTTGCTTTTGATGTCTTCTGCCACCAAAAACTGTTGCCCCCCTGCCATGTACCACCCTGCCTGGGAGCCAGCCAATTATGGACTGAAATGTCTACAAATTGTGAGTTAAATATACCTTTCCTCTTTTAACTTTGGGCATCAGGTATTTTGTCTCAGCAGCAAGAAAAAAAGTAACTAAAGTAAGAGCAAAATCACTAATTTCATGGTTGAGAAGCAAATAAGAGACAGAAGAGACCACCATTGGACAATTTCCTTTGAGGGGCACCTCAGGTGACCTAAGACCTCCCACAGGGCCCCACACTTTGAAATTTTTGCCACCTTCAATAGAGCTGTAGGCTGGGGAGGAAGGTTTTACGTATGGATCTTTGGGGGGCGCTTATTCAAACCACAGCCGGCACTCTCTCCCTCACATGATCTTTAAAAGCCAGATGCAAATCTGGGAATAACTCTCATCTTCAGTTTTGGAATGGAATGTATTTTTGGTCTTAAACAATGAACACAATGAGGCCCTCTTTATATTCAGTATGTTCACAATTTTTAGAGCTTGTTCGTTTTCCATTTTTTAAAGCAAAAAGCACCATTTATGTTCACAATAAAAATATTGTTTACCACTGTGCGGGGAGCCAGGCTGGTGTGGAGAAGGACAGCACCCTGCGGAGCTCGCAGACTCTCCTTAGGGAGTCTGGCGGCACAGAACTTAACATTTCAGTAGGGCGCCCACGCCATTTATCTTCCTGAGCGATGACACTTGTGAAGAGAGTGATTGTTGTTAACCCGGACTAACATGCATCAAGAAATGCTGTCTAGGCTAAACCTGGACATGTCCACTATCTATTTAGTAGCTCTTTTCAAGAAAAAAGAAATAGATTTTTCTGGGCAATACCTAACTTACTTCTAAATAAGTCTCACAGCTGGTAATTACTCTAGAGACTGGAACAAGGATTGGTGAGTAGTACTACTTAGTATTGGTAGTTAAGGAAGGCTGTAAGACGAAGGTGTGAACCGAACAGCATTTGGGCAGATGGACCAAAGTGGTAGGTAGGTAGGGAGAACAGGTGCACCAGGTGAAGGGGAATATAGCATGCTTTGTAGGATTCAACCAGTTGGTTTTGACTCTTTTACCTTGAATAAAATTAAGGAAAACCACTATCTGACAAAGAGGAAATACATAGCTAGTATTTTGCTTCCAATCCTGCTCTTAGTGAAATTCTTCAACCCCACAGCTATCCCAAGCTCTCTGAAGGTGGCAACCAGTTGTGCTTCTCTCTTCTCCCACCTCCTCTTTTCTTCTACTTTTCTTTTTCCCCTTCTTCTCTCCCCACCTTCCCCTCCTCTTTTTTCTCCCTTTTACAGAAATTCGCGCCCCCCTTATCCTGCGTACTCCAACCTGGTTTCTTCCTGTTCATGGGGACCAGGGTGACAAAACCCAGTGGAACATGCTGAGAGATCAGAGTTGTCATCTGAAACAAGGACCTGTGCCTTCAGGGCTAGACGAAATGATTGCCTCCTGACTGGGGAGTATTATCTTCTCTCAGCTCCTGAAATTTCCTCAATACCAGCATGATCTTCCTCATACTGGCCCCAGTGGCTGAAGACCCAACTGGGGCTCTTTCAAAAAGGTCACATTCTTTGTTAGTTCTCATCTCCGAGCCAAGGCTTATTAGCCTTTCTAGAAGAGAACCTGATGTCATTGCTCAAGAGGATTTCTTTTAAGACAGCCCTCATTACTGAACATCACTGGTCTGGTCCTGATGAGCATCATTGCTGATCCACTTACAAGTGCATACTACAATCTCTGCTCTGTGCAGGCGGCTCAGGAGCCCTGCTCCCCTGCTCCCTAGGTGTGTAGATTCAGTGTGTTTCCTCAGGGTGTCCAGGACCCAGGCCACTCCACAGGCAAGACAGCTATCTGAGTGCATACACTATAGAGTTTAATGTTTTATCCTAATGAAAGTGAATTTTTTAAAGTGTAGTAGCATATTTCACAATTTAGAAGAGATTTTGTGGCTAGTTATAGCTACTTACAAACTCCCTCTGGGAAGCTGTTGGCAACTCTCTCCTTTTACCTGCTTCCCTGCCTTTAGCTCTATGATGCTGGCTTCCTGGAAATAGGAGGCTCACAGAGGGCCTGCCTATCACCACATGCTTCAGGGACACTTGGGGAACCAGGAGGAAAGTCAGTGGTATGTGTATGTGTGTTTGAGAGAGAGGCAGAGGCAGATACATAGAGACAGAAACAGAAAGACAGGGAAAGAACTGATTTTTAAAAAAGAAATGTAGGTAGCTGCATATTCTACATAGGGTAGAAAGCTAGAGGTCTTCTAGAAAAATCTATCTATGGGGATATTAGGAGGAACTGTGCCCCCCCCCCCAGTGATTCTCCTCACCCACCCGCAGTGTGGGAAATTGTTCACACGCATCTTATTTGAATTCTTAAGGATGGGACATTGCCGCTATGAGGCACACAAGCTTCCCAGAGTCCATCACACACTGGCTGTGTTTGGGCTCCCCACACTCTTACTATCCTCATTTCCTGGCAAGTAAGTGCTGTGCTTTCTTCCCTGAGTGAAGGGTGTGGTCCTAGCCAGGAGGCTTAATTGTGGATGAGGTTTTGCCCTTACAATTCATCTTACATTACAGTATCTGGCTGTTTTTCTATCATTGCCTCATTCCTTTAGCAGCACAATTTGCAATAGCTAAATTATGGAAGCAAGCCAAATGCTCACCAACAGAGGAATGGATAAAAAGTTGTGATATTTTTATATAATGGAGTATTACTCAGCCATAGAGAAAGATATACTCAATGCTTTCATAGGTAAATGGGTACAACTAGAGACCACACTCTTAAGTGAAATAAATCAGACCTGCATGTGTAAAAACCATATTGTCTCACTAGTGCAAGAACCTAAAAGAGTGAATAAAATCTAGGAGGTACAACAGACATTGTGAAACAAAAGGAAATAACTCAAAAGGAAAGAACCACTGGGATGAGGGAAAAGAGAAAAGCAAGAAGGGGAAAAATATGTGTGTATGTTTACACAGGACAGACAACGTGGTTGCAGTACTGACTTATTGCTCCATTCAAAGGAACAGTTAATGTTTAAGTGTCTTTAACATTTTAAACCAAATGTATTGCCACATTGTTTCAGAGAAAAAATATATATAAAATATGTGGTACATACTGATAAACAAATGAAAATAAGTTCTCATTTAGTGACCACTCTCAAGACAGAGGCAATGGTGACTTTCTAAGGAGATTATACTTTGGAATCTTCTGAAGAGCTTCTGATAAATACCATGCCTGAGCAAAGTGATCTGCAGATTCAGTGCAACCCCATTTCAAAAGCCCAACAGCATTTTTTGCAGAAACAGAAAAAACTAACTTTAAAAATTATATGGAATATGAAAGGACCCTGAATAGCTAAAATTATCTTGGAAAAAGAACAAAGTTGGATGTTTAATAATTCCTGATTTCAAAACTTATTAGTAAACTACAGTAATCAAGACACTGGCCAAACTCCTCAAACTTCAATGAAATTGAAAAGGAAGAACTTCTCCCTAACTCATTTCTGGAGGCAAGTATTATACTGATACCAAAATCTGAGAAAGACCCAAACAAGAAAAAGTACTATAGACCAATCTCCCTAATGAACATAGATGCAAAGATACTTAATAAAATACTAGCAAATAGAATACTGTGAATCCTAAAGAAAATTATACACCACGACCGCGTTGGATTCATTCCAGGAATGCAGGGATGGTTCACTATTTGCAAATCAATTAGTTATACACCATATCAATAGAGCCAAAGACAAAAACCATATGATCATTTCAATCGATGCAGAAAATGCTTCTGACAAAGTTCAGCATGCATTCATGTTAAAAACCCTAGAGAAAATAGGAATATATAGCCTTTACCTCAATCTGATCAAAGCCATCTATGACAAACCAACAGCCAACATCATACTAAATGGACAAAAACTGAAAGCTTTCACTTTAAACTCAGGAACAAGACAAGGATGTCCACTGTCACTGCTCTTATTCAACATAGTTCTGGAAGCGTTAGCCAGAGCAATTAGACAAGAGAGAGAAATAAAAGGGATAAAAGTAGGAAATGAAGAAGTAAAATTATCACTATTTGTAGATGACATGATGCTTTATATGGAAGACCCCAAACATTCCACAAGAAGACTCCTTGAATTAATTGACAAATTTGCACTGTAGCTGTATACAAAGTCAACACCCAAAAATCCGTAGCATTCCTGTACACAAACAACAAATAGACTGAGGGAGAAATTAAGGAAACCATATCTTTCACAATAGCATCCAAGAAATTGAAATATTTAGGACTAAATCTAACAAAATAAGTAAAAGATCTATTCAGTGAAAACTACAGTACTCTAAAAAAAAAGATTGAAGAGGATTTCAATAAATGGAAAAATATTCCTTGCTCATGGATGGGAAGAACCAACATTGTGAACATGGCCACACTACTAAAATTGTTATACAGATTCAATGCAATTCTCATTAACTACCATTAGCATACCTCACAGATCTAGAGAAAACATTTCTTAAATTCATCTGGAACCAGAAGAAACCCAGAATAGCAAAAGCAATCCTGGGTAACAAAGATAGGTCAGGTGGAATCACAATCCCTGACATGAAATTATATTACAAAGCTACTGTAATAAAATCAACCTGGCACTAACTAAAAAACAGACCTAAGGATCAATGGAACAGACTGGAAGGTACAACCACAACCACAAACACATTCAGCTACTTAATCTTTGAGAAAGGGACCAAACAAGTTCACTGGAAGAAAGACAGCATCTTTTATAAATGGTGCTGGAAAAATTGGCTTGCCACTTGCCAAAGACTGAAAATAGACCCAAGTCTATCACCATGCACCAAACTCAAGTCAAAAAGAATCACAGATTTCAATATTAAAACAGAAACACTTAATCTATTGGAAGAGAAAGTAGGTAAAAATCTTGAAGACATAGGAGTAGGCAGAGAGTTCATGAACAAAAATCAAACCACAAGGGAAACACTCCAAAGAATCAACAATTGGGACCTCATCTTACTGAAAAGCTTTTGCACATCTAAAGACATCACCAGCAGAGTAAAAGGAAAACCCACAAGTTGGGAAAAAATCCTAGCTGGTTGCCCCTTGGACAAAGGTCTTCTACCTAGAACATATAAAGAATTAAAAAAGTCAACCTCCCCAAATTCAAAGATCCAATCCTAAAATGGGCATCTGAGATGAATACACACTTCTCAGATAAAGAAATACAAATGACAAATAAATATATGAGAAAATATTCAACATCATTAGTCATTCAAGAAATGCAAATTAAAACAACACTGAGAGTTCATCTCACCCCAGTAAGAATGGCTATCATTAAGAAATCAACCAATAACAAATGCTGGCAAGGCTGTGGAGAAATAGAAACTCTTCTCCACTGCTGGTGGGAATGCAGATTGGTGAAACCACTGTGGAAATCAGTTTGGAGATTCCTCAGCAAACTAGGTCTAAATGTCCCATTCAACCCAGCTATTCCCCTTTTGGGTATTTTCCCAGAAGATCTGAAATCACCATATCACAGTGATATATATGCATCCATGTTCATAGCAGCACAATTTGCAATAGCTAAATCATGGAAGCAAACCGAGTGCCCATCCACTGAGGACTGGGTTAAAAAAACTGTGCCATTTTTATATAATGGAATATTACTCAGCTATAAAGAAAGACAATCTTGAGGCTTTTATAGATAAATGGTCACAACTAGATACCATAATCATAAGTAAAATAAATCAGATGTGCATGTGTAAGCAGCATACTGTATCACTGGTTTAGGAACCTGAAAGTGTGAATATAAGTTAGGAGGTATGATAAGCAGTGTGAAATAAAAGGAAACTGCTCAAAGTAGGGAGCAGCTGGGATGTGGGCAGGGAGAAAAGGAAGAAGGGGATAATTATGTGCGTGTGTATGTATGTACAGGACGGCTAACATAGTTCTACTACTGACTTACGTCACTTTATTGTAAGGAACAGTTAATGATTAGTTGTTTGATCAGTCTTGCATGTCTATATTTGTTTTCCTGAGCATACACTTCGAAGTTGTCAATATGTAATACAACAACCATTGTTAATTCCCTGTCACCTTGCCTGCAACCCAATTTTGATTGTACTATTCTTGTGCTACTTTGTACGTGGCTGTCTGTTTGTTAATATGTTTTCATTCTTTTACTTATAAAATTTAAAAAATGGTGCAAAAAGCACAGTGTGATACTGGCATAAAGACTGGTGTATAGATCCATAGAACAGAAACTAGATGCACAGGAAATATAGTGAAGTGATCTGTGACAAGGACGTGGAGACCACTCAGTAGGAAGGGGACACTTTTCTCAACAAAAGACTACGGGAAAACTCTGTATCTTCATTCAAAAGATGAAGTTCTTACTCCATACACAAAAACTGGCTCAAAATGGATTAGACTTAAGTGTAAGGTCAAAAATTATATTACTCCTAGAAGAAACTATAGAAGAAAATCTTTATGACATTGGCTATGACACCAAAAGTTTAGGCCATAAAAACAGACATAGACAAATGAAACTACCTTAAAATTTGTGAGCAAATGACACAATCAACAGCATGAAAAGCTAAACTGCAGACTGGGAGAAAATATTTGTGCATCTGATAAATATCCTAATTAAAATCTTAATGTATTTTATAAGCATAAATAAACAATAAAAGAGGTATTCCTTGAAATAATATTGCAATTGGAATATGAGTGTCTTATGGTAAACTATGAGTGTATTCATACAGGTTGGAGCAAAAGGAAGGTCTTAAAGAAAAAAACACAAATTGAATTACATCAAATATTTTGAAACAGTAATTCTTGACCACACTGATTAATAGTAAGCATGGTGTTAGTTTGAGATTGAACATGGTTGCTGGGTAGATGTCTTCATAGAATTGCTTTTGTATCAGTTTGTGTTAACCGCTGTGCAATCTTATGAGTCTGGCAGAATTTTTTGTGACAGTTGCTATCAGGCAGTCAAGTATAAGAACACTTCCTTCACAACCTCCTGCCTTAATCTGCATTTTTGTTAGGGTTAAGATTTTGATTCTGACAATTGCACATTTCTCTCACAATTTGAATGTTCTGCAAAAATGATTATAGATACAGGCATGAAAAAATGGTCAACATCACTAATCATTAGAGATGAAAGCAAAATGACAATGAGATACTACTTTGCACGAACTAGGATTGCTATTAGAAGTAAAATAGAAAATAACAAATATTGGGAAGAATAAGAAGAAATCAGAACATTTATACCTAATGGATTGGACTGTAAAATTGTGCACCTACTATGGAAAGCAGCATGAAGGTTCCTCAGAAAATTAAACATTCACTTCTGGGGTGATAAACAGCAAGCAGAATTGAAAATAGATCTTAAAGAGATCATGTTCACATCTATGTTCCTAGCAGCATTATTCACCGTAGCCATGGGGAGGAAGGAGCCCAAATGTCCATGACAGATGAATGGGCAGAGAAAGTAATATCTACATACAAAGGAATGTTCTTCAGGTTTACAATGGGAGGAAATTCTGATGTGTACTTATAACATATGCTGGAGAAGATTATACTAGGTGACGTAGCCAGTCATAAAAATATAAACACCATATGGCTTCACTTAAATGAGGAATCCACAGTAGAGGAATTTTTAGAGATAGAAGGCAGAACGGTGCTTGCTAAGAGTGAAGGGGATGAGGGATAGGAAGTTCTTGAATGAGCACAGAGGTTCAGTTTTACAAGATGAAAGCGTTCCAGATATTGGCTGTACAACCGTGTGAATCTAGCACTTTTGCTTGTGCACTTAATAAGGTTATGATGGCATGAAACAAAGAAAGAAACAAGATGAAACAAAATTGTGCTCAGACTCCAGCGTCAGGTAGTTTATATCTGAGTATTTGGGATTAGGGCCCAGTGTTGGTGCTTCCACAGATCTCCCAGGTAATCCGTCTGCGACATCTGTGTGGAAGGATGGTGGTAAGGACTGGTCCTGCCTCCACGGCATGCATGCTCTGGAAGGCAGGCACAGCATGTGTCCAGATCATCATGGAGTCAGTCCATTGTGATGCGAGCCTTACAGAGCTACCAAGTGTTGTGAAAACCCACTAGGCCAAGATTTTCCTTGCAGTGAGGCACGAGTTTTCAGGCATTTGTACCAGGCATTAAAGAAATCGATGAGAATAGAGAGGACAGTGGAGAGCAGAAAAGATCTCCAGCTGCCACAAATGCATAAAAGTGTTGAAAGATCCCTGCTGTGGAGAGGAAATGGAGGGGTATCTAGATTCACTGGAATATGTACGGGGCAAAGTGTAGGAGGATGGTAACGGGAATTACAATATCAAAGACAAGCTGATGTCAGATTGTGGAAGGTCTTGAATGTCATGCTAAGAAGATTAGATATTATTCAGTAGACAATAGGGAGTCATTGCTTTTTTAGTAAGGGAGTGAGAAAAGTTAAAACATCTGGGTGATTGAAAATCCAGAGTGATAAGAGCTATGTTTGAACAAGATATGTTTTATTCCTTTCCTAAATGACAGATGTGAAGTGATGCTTTAGAACTGCCTGTTCTTATTTCCTGCAGGTTTCAACACTTGCTATTTCATCTTCCCCTGCCTGCGCCAGAGTCTTTTGTTTCCTATATTTTGGGCCCCAGTTCACCCAGTTGGCCAAGTAGGATCCACTATGTTAAAGGCTTCCTTTAAGGCCCAGTTGCTTTGCAGGGCTAAAACCATCTGGCTGCAATCTACTCCCTCAAGGGTGGGGTGGCTCCTATGAGGAAGATTAGTGCTGACTTTCACCACAGCAAAAGCCACTTTGCTGGAGCACAGCCTTCTGTTTAAAGCAGGCTCCTGATCCAGGAGTGAGTGCTTCCCTTCTCCTTAGGATGCATGGCTTATGGTTGATAAATTGTGTCAACTTGGAGAGTCTAGAGGTTTGGCTGAGTGACTCAGCAGGAAGCCAGGGTGCTTACTTTGTATACATCATGAGCCTGTGGAAGAGGAGGGTATGGAGATTGTGGGAGTGCTACATGCCCCCTGGGTGGGGTAACCTGTTTACAATGTAAGGTAGAAAGAGACTGCTTGCTGCCATTCTTCCCTTTTGGCTCTTGCTGCTTTGCTGTGCTCTGCAGCCATGAAAGTTTACCCCCTGCCATATGCCACTCTGCCTCAGAACCAGCCAAATATGGACTGAAACCTCCACAAACTGTAAGCTAAATAAACCTTTCCTTCCTTCATTTTGGGCATTAGGTATTTTGTCTCAGCAACAAGAAAAAGGTAACTAAGACACATGGCTTAGGAACAGCATGTGACTGCTCCTCAGTTTGCCTCCCTAACAAGTTTCTTCCTTTCTCTGGGAAAGACTGGACAACTGTATTTTGCAGAGTATTTTCAAGTCTACTCCTGCACTTTGATATTTTGAAACAACTAACCTGCTTTGTTTGAAGAATGCATTTAAATAAATTAATGAAACCACTGCTCTGAATGAATACTTCCAGGCTACTTACAAGGAAATTTTGAAAGGGCAATATTATCACTGACAAAACTGCAGCATCTGAGCAGTTTGATATCCAGAAAGCTGAGCAGGGAGGCAAACATAATGGCAGAGTTTTACCTATAGCAAAACCATTAAAGGTCGCCTACTGGAAGGAGAGCTTCAACAGAATTTGTTTTCAAATTACAAGATTAAAGAACATTCCTTGAAGAAAGGATTATTATACAGTATCAAAAGAAAGAGATTAAAATGATTAGAAGATGCAATCACAGCTGAGATAAATTCTACTTTCTCTGCGGTATGCCCACCCTGCAGTCTAACCAGCTCAATGGGTTGGGTGGACTGGAGAAATTAGCAAGTGCTCCTCTCTGCTTATGGATCTTTCCCCCACTGAGACTTCTCTTCCCCTCTGGTCTTACTGAAACACGCTTGCCAGCAGGGAAACCGTGTGGAGAAGTGAAGGGTGCCTTTGTTAATGGTGCCCATTGGAGAGGACAACATTAAAAATTCTTTAAAATGAAGGGGGCAATTTTGAGTTTCCGAGTCATTAGGCAGGTTTATGACTTGTCCATTTGTGAAGGAGCTGATGGGGCTCTACACACAGCCATTTCACTTAAAATGGGCTCATCTCACACATGGCATTTGCACAGTATCCCCCCCACCCCCGTGGCTAATAGTTAGAGCTCCTCTGGCATAAGCCAAGGGTCTCTGGAAGACACAGGAAAAGTGTGCCTGCACTTCTCTGCAGCACCACTTCACTGGTAGCTCCTTAGCAAGGCTGTGCATGACTCCTCACAACGAGTAGTGAATCAAACAAAAGCCTACTCCATTACTACTGCCAGTTGTCAGACATGTATCAGCATAAGTTCTTCACAAATATCAGCCTGGAGTGAACCGGTCTGAACTTCCAGGGGAATAAGTAGAAGGGGACAATGAAAATGCTCTTCCCACTTTTAAAGTACTTAAATACACCCATAAAAATGTACCTTTTAGTTTTCATTTTTACACAGAGATTTCTTCAGGTAGATACCATTTGTTCAAATCCAAACAAAATTGAGTGGGAAGAGCCAGAAAAATTATGCAGCTTGGCTATTTGTAACATGACATATAAAAATATGCTATTTTAGCACACCAAAACACAGGGCTCCTAAATATATTGTCTAAGACTAAATATGTTGTCAAGCTCATTTAATTCTTATTCAACATGCCTGCTCCAACCGGAAATGCCTGCTCAGTGGTCGCTGAATATTCTTGGTGCTCTTTTCTACACTACAGAAATGTCCTTGCTGCCCTGCGCCCTTCGTGAAGATGAGGTAGCCCTTGCTCAAGCTTCTTTCTCCACCTCCTACCTCACTACCCGCTGCCGTGTGTATGTTTGCGGGTACGTGATGCTTCCTGAAGGTCAGAGGGCAAAGTCGAGCTATCTTGAGACCAGCAGCTGACAGCAGTGGTCCTGGCTGGAGAGTAAACACTCATCGTTCTGTTCCTTCCTCACTCCCGGCTGCGAAGGCCACACAGTTAGTGACAACAGCACAGTGACCCAGATTCTCCTTCTCATCCCAGCCAGTGGGAGTCAAGTGGGTTTCCTGAAAGAAGTCATCAACTCCTCCTGGCCCCTCCTAAACAAAAAGAACCTAGTCTGAACCCAAATTCTTACTCAGCTAAGCGTGTGGGGCTCCTCTAGAACTGGGTTTCTTCACTTCAGGGACCAGTGGCAAAGTGAACCAGGCTTTTGATGTCATCCTTGTCTCTGTTCTGTCCCCCCTTCCCTTTCTTGAAATTTCATTCCAAATAGGTCTTAGAATACAGCATCTTGACTAGGAGATGCACCCTGTGTCATGGAGATTGGGATAACAGAGCTTTTCTATCTATGTTACTCTTCCCAGGTCAAAGAGCGGAGATCAAGCTTGATATTTTATATGACTTTGTTTTCTTTGCCTGAATTTATGTAGATATACATAGATATGGATATAGATACACATATAGATAGATATAGATACATGAATTGAAATGTCAACTCTATTAGTCACTAATCTGAATGTGAACATATGGATTAAATAGGCATCTGGACATTGTACATTCTGGTACTTTATGTCTACACTTTAATTCTACTGATAGCAGAGAGAGGATGGGCGTAGTAAATAGATGCTTTTTTCTGAAGTTCTGCCTCAGTGACCTTATGAGGGACAGCCCAATGGTACTTCAGTTTTTCACAGTTGAATACTTCACAGGAGAAGTAACTTGTCCAATAGCTCTCCAACTGCTGACTTCAAGAAACTTATATTTTGATGGGAAGAGCTGATAAAGCAGATAATTAAAAATTACAATATCATACACTAAATTAAAATGTAGCAAATAGACCTGATTAGATTGAGTATATTGGCTGATTGTGAAGCTAGGGTGAGAGGTGAGACAACACTAACCCTAGAAGTGTGACCCAGGCAGAAAACACATTAGTGTGGTCCCCTCCAGCACATGGCAGCTACTTCATAGGCACCAGTATCCCTTCCCTTCGTAACTCTTGTTTTAGAAACAGGACATGAATGCCAACTGAAATTTGTATGATTATGGTGAAGGCAATTCCAAGATTTAAGATGAAACTGGTGAAAATCACCACAGACCTGACATTTGAGCCAGAGAAAGCCTGTCTATGTAAGAGAAAAGGTGGTGGTGGCCCCAGGATACAGTATCAGAAAACATTGGATCTCTCCTAAAGGGAAGGACTCAGAAATCTGATCTGACCCTAACAGAAGAGCATATAGAATATGATTGTGTCCACCATCCATCTACTGAGGTACTTGAGAATAGTAAACTAGTAGACTTGGCTAGTGACATCCCTTGATGAGATTTAGGCATTTGCTCTACCACTGGTTTAAAGAGATTGACTCCTTGTAGTAACTTGATGGGTAGGTTGTTACATGCATGGATGGCTTGTCTCTATGATATCTCCAAGTGGCTTATTCCAATCATCACCTTTCTATTAAGCAACAAACAATTTATCCCAATATAAGATAGGTTTAGATTTTATAATACATTTCCCAGCACTCACACAGTGGACCTTTTAGGCTACCAGTGGAAGCTACATTCTCAGGTCTTCTATTTGTGGTGAGATGAACACTCAGTATATTTAGAATCTCCTTGGTAATCCATCTAGTGTATCTTTATGTTCTGTAGAGTCTAAGAATTTAAAATAAATGATTCATCGCTGAGTCATGGATCCAATGTAAGTTAAAGTCAAGACTCCCTTTTTCTATGTAGGTCAGTGGAGAAGGTCATCTCTATAAATAAGGCAGCTTTGAGATGCTGTACTTGATTGTCTTAAAGATTAGGGTTGGAGTTAGGGTTATGTACATAAGACATAAGATTATATGCATATTGTTGGGAAATATATGAGAAGTTTTAGAATACTTTAAAAACAAGACAGTAATTTAAACTGTTTCCCTTGCAGCTTTGTTTACTTATTAAGATCAAGTCACTTCAAGTTCGATGAGCATCTGCTTTCTCCATTGTAAAATGAATGATTTATGGGGAAGGGCCCCAAAGTCCTGGAAGATATACAGCTCATGAATTTTTGGTTTAACCTATGGGCTTAAAAATTGGATGAATCCTAGAATGAACTAATAGTATATTTTTCAAGACAAAGGAGGTGAGATTTCTATAAGAGCAGCCACATTTTAGAATATCTGCAAGCTGGAATACTCTCAATGGAACAATAGAGAATCAAAGAATATAAACATTCTGACATAAAAATGTTAATAGACCAAGAGGTTTTAAGAGTGCAAAAGGAAGAACTAGAGAGGATTGTGATGATTGTGTTGATATATTTAAATTTGTTCTTTTTCTAAAATGGGCAGACCAATGAATAAGAATTGAAAATTAGAAGGAATAAAACTTTACAGCTAAAAGAACTTCCTGGTAGGAAAATTGTATGAACTTCCTTTTTGGGGAAAAGATACCAAGAAAATCTTAAGTATGATGAAAAAGTCTTGGAAATGGGTAAAAAAAGATTGACTTTCTTCAGACCCCAGCATGCCAGTGTGAGTTAATTGCGGGTTTGCTTCTAAGCATCACCCAGAGAGATTGTTAAAAATAGGAAATCAAGGTGCGGCTGAGCAGTATGGGCCTTGGTGCTGGCTGGAAGGGTGCAGTGGGCTCAGTGGAAGAGTGGGGACACAGTGGGGGAGGCGGTCTGGGCGCAGGGAAGGTGCTTGGAGGGGGTGGTGGCGGCCAAGTGCTGGGGACTGTGTGGGGGGAGGAGGACAATGAGCAGGGGCAGCAGTGCCAGCTGCAGCAGCCTGGGGGAGAGTGGGGGCCTGAACAGGGTGAGGAGCAGTGCAGGGACTGGCAGGGCAGCTCTGCGGGGAGAAGACAGGATCTGGTGGGTGAGGTACCATCAGCATAGGTGGGCCAGGACAGCGCGTGAGAGCTCGGTGAGGGAAGGGTTTTGATACAGGGAGCAGTCAGCCTGCGGGGAGGGTGGCACCCTACTTCGAGGTGCTGAAGCCCAAGGCAGGGGCTGAAGATGAAGGACCCTAACAGTGGTCTGTAACAGGATATTGGTTAAATCCAAGGGGCTGTTTCAAGTAATTATGTGTATATGGGAGCTAGATTTTCACTACTGGGGGAGAGAAATTACAAATTTGGTAGAGGACTCCAGAATTAACTCTGTAGTGTTGAGTCATAAACTGGAGTTTGAGAAGTGAACTCATAGATGTTATCTTTTGGTTTTGATGTTTTACAGAAGGTCCTCAATTGTAGAAAATACACATAAAATATTCTGGAGCGATGGGGCTATATATTGGCAATTTACTTTCTCAAAATAGGGCAGTGTATCATGGGGAGGAGGAAAAGTGCCTTTAACTGTCTGGGAACTATTTTGTACCTTTGAAATTATTTCAAAATTTAAATATAGTTGTTGTGAACATTTCTATAGACGTACTAAATTTTTTGAACTGATAGAAGTGAAGCATAAAGACCTGGACATTAAAAGGATTTATATCATAAATTTCCAGATTGAGAAGTCAATGGATAGGATCGGCACTTTTCACACTTAGTGTCCACATACATTACCCAAGAGACTTGTTCAAATTCACATTCCACTCCTGTGGTTCCCAAGCAGGATATTCTGCACTACTAATAAGCTTGCAGTGATGTCAGGGCTGTCTGGGGGTAAGTTGGACTTTGAGGGGAGGTCCAGACAGGGTTGGAAAGCATATTCCACTTGACCTTCTTGGAGGCAGAATCTTCTTCCTGCTTTTCTGTCACCGATACAAAGTACTTGACCTCCACAACATAAAGGAGAGGTATTTTTATATCATGGTTTTGGAGGATTCCGCCCATGATTGTCGGTTGCAAGGCAGAAACAGCACAGCAGGAGGGCTGGACGGAGGAAAACTCCTCAACCATAACAGGCAGGAAGCCGAGAGAAGGCACTGGGGACAGGAGCACACTGTTCCGGTTCAAGTCCCCACTGACCATCTCCTCCAGCCAGGCCCCCTCCTAACAGCACATTCCACTGTGAACTCATAGTGGAGTGATGCACGCACTGAGTATAGCATCTGGCATGATCTAGTCACTTTCTGAACCCACCTCTGAACATAGGAGACTTCAGGGAAACATTTCACTTCTAAATCATAGCATGCCTTTATGGAAATTGGGGTGATAAAATTCATAAATTTGAATGTCCCTTCATGAAGAGCACATAAAATAAATTGGCAATGGACTTCATATTTTTGCATGATCTTACACAATATAACAACAGCAGCAGCAACAACAACAAAAGGACTTGCTTCTAAAGAACCTCTGTCAGACTCTGGGCATGTCTTAAAAAGTACCATTAAGAGACTTTTATTCTTTTGCCAACAAAACTAATATTTAGGTAACGATACTTTATCAGGATTCTATAGAGGCATGGAGAAAAGAAAAAAAGCCTTTGAGCTAATATGCTACACTCTTTTAAAGAATGATTTCCTTAGGATGAAGTTGAATAATAACATCCCTCCAAGACACAGGGAGGGAAATACTTAGAAGTCAGTGGTGAACCTCAGCTCTTCCTTACAGCCATACCAAATCCACACTATTCTTTTACTACCTTTGTATGGAGAAACAATCATCATTATTGAGTGCAATATTTGTGCCTGGAGGTGGACCAACTCTCTTTAGTTGATAATTTATTCATTCTCTCTCTCTCTCTCTCTGTTCTTTCTTCCTGTCTTACCATTTCTATTATGGACTTCAGATTTCCTGAGTGTCACCTGAATTTCACAATTTTATGGCTTTTTCTACCTATGGATGTACCCGTAAAATAACATATAGTATCATTTGTGTACGTTTTGTGGATTTACTTGAATGTTAGCCCAGTGTGCCAACCCTTTTGTAACGCCCATAATTAGATTGTGGGATCCATTATAGCCAGAGAGATTGATGGAATATGTCATTCTACAAACACATTACATTCGGATTATGGGCCATTAATTTGCCTGCATTGTTTTGCTATAATAAGCATCTTTTTATATGCTTCCTGCCTCACATGTGCAGAGTTCCCTGCGGCACAGAGCTAGATGCCACATTGTTGGGTCATAGGTTGTGTATATTTTCAACTCTACTAGTGCCAAATGGCCAGCCAAAGTAATTTTACCACCTAATAGTCTCCCTGGCAGCCAAGGGAGACCCCCTCTCTCCACACCTTTGCCAACATGTGTTCAGCTGGTAGGATTGACAATGGGAAGTTCTTGAAGCTGTGTCTGACACTTAAAACTGTTTATCCCTGCTGCTCTCCCACAATTTCCATAACTCCTAACAGCTCTTGTGATTATTGCTACAACTTGTATTGCTATTCATCTATGTTCCAACCTGGAATGAATGCTCAGTACATCTGCTCTAGATGAATGTCAGTACTCAGAACAATCACATGAAGCTACATCAAGAGGAAAGGGAGATTCCAAGGGGCCACTTACGAGGCCCTCAGTCCTGTGGGCTCTGACAAGAGAATAACTTCCACTGCTTCCACCCCTCACCACTTCAAGTAGCACTGATTATATGCCACTTCATCTTCTGTGAAATTCTGGAAGGTTAAAACCATCTGTCTGTCATCTATCTATCCATCTACCTGCTTATTAAGCCTTTCATGATTCTGGGCAGGAAGATGGTTCCTGGCCCCATGGCCTTGTCCTGGTGTCTAGGACCTTCCCCTCCATCACGCTACTTTGCCCCATGCTTATGCATCACCGAAGAGGGCTGGGACTTCACAGCCTGAGAGTGTGGAAGGAGAAGTCTGCTGCTGGACTCAAGCCACAGCCCCACCTCCCTCCCCAGGCTGTCCTCCTCCTTCTCTTCCTACCTGCTCTGTGAGCCATGCCTGCTGCAGAAGCCTCCCTGGGGCAGGCACTGCCTCTTCTGACAGGCCATAATTTGGGTCATTACACTCTCCCATGGGCAGTAATGACATTTTTTCTTTTGTAGACACGACCGCTATGCAGTTGCCTCATGGGAAAGAGAGTTGATTACTCCCTCTCCTTGGGTCCTGGCTATACCAGGGCAGTTCGTGAGTGCAGAAACTGGCTGGGATGGCAAGGGCAGCCTCAGCTGGTCAAGCTGCCTGTGCTCCTGCTCTCTGCTGTGCACTGCAGAAGGGCAGTATCTCCAAAGGGGCACACTGGGAACGGCACCGGCTTGGGAATAGTGTGGGAATTGGCAAGGGCTGCAGGGAAGTGCCCTTCTAAAAACTAGCTCTGTGCTTCACCCATAGAGATGTCACTTACAAATCTAGTGGAAGCTGAGCCTCAGGGAAGTACCCACCTTTGTGGTTTAGATCACTTTGGTGTAAAGAATTTGTTTGGATGAAATTCAAGAAGGAAGCAAACCAGTCCTCAGCTTGGGAACCTGGGGCCTTGCCGAGAAGGTCCTGCCCTTTCTGTATGAGGCAGAGGGTCACAGGTGGGGAGCTAGGCTGGTGACTGATGTGTGTAATTCCAGTTTTGCCTTAGAATGTTGTCAAATTGTCAGCTTTCCCCAAAGTAGCACTTAGAGAGATGGTGTGGTTGGATGGATTAAACACAATGACCTTGAGGTCACATAAAATGGGATGCAGTGGTGCTCTGCCAATTACTTCCTTAGGAATGTTGGCAAGATGTCATGCACTCTAAGCTGTTTCCTTATTTGTCAAAAGAGGAAATGTTCTCTGAGTCTTAAGGTCTTTTACATCACTGTGTTTTATGACTCTAAGGAGGAGTCATAATTCTATAAATCTGCCAGGTGGGGTGCCAGGCTGCCCGCGGCAAGCACTTCCATCTTCTGGGTCCAGAGGCCCCGAGCTGCAGGTGACCTTAGGTCCTAAGTACAGCACCCTAAGTTCCTTACCCAAAGCACCAGGTATAGGAGCATCACAGTCAGTTCAGTGTGCTCTAAAGGAATACACAGATTCCGTGGCTTATAAACAACAGAATTGAATTTTCCCCATTCTGGAGACTAAAAGTCTGAGATGATAGTTGCATTCTGTGGTGGAGTTCTTAGTGAGAGCCTTCTTCCCAATTACAGATTATCACCTGTCTGCCTTCTCAGCACCCCACAGAAAGAAGGTGAGAACGTGCTCAGGAGTCCCACACAGGGTGCCAAGCCATCATGACGCTCCATCCTCGTCCAGTCACTTCCCGAGAGGCTTAACTCATTGCGTCACTTTGGCAATGAGGATTTCCTGTGTGAATCCTCAAGGGAGGCGATGCTCAGCCTGTCCCTGAAGCCACACCTCTGTGAGCACTGAGGACTTAGTTGACAAACTGATTGAAAACTCCTCCACCTCTTTACCCCCTCCTCCTAAACCCAGTTTTCAAACTTCCAGTGAGTTTTTTTAAAGCAGTAGTTTAACTAATGAGCTATTTGTCTGAATTATTTTAATGCTCAGAAGTAATTGTCTATTTTTTTTTTTCTGATGTAATTTCCCTGTTGGTGGGAAATGAAACTAAGGACGTCTTGAGAGTGGCTGAGTCCATCTTCCTTCTGAGAGCTCCTCAGAGGGGGTTTCAGACTCAGGACCAGCTCTCAGGGACCACCACTTCCCTTTCTAGACATCTAGTACTTAAAATGAGCACCGCCAGCAGAAGGCAGACACCTCCTTCTTTTGAAATATGATCTCTGAACTTAGTCTTGTTGGTGGAAGTCACATTATCATTCAGTGGGAGCAGAGAACACCATAGACATTTCAGCTCATGGCAAGATGATAAACCTGTCATCCAGGTGTGGTGGTACACACCTGTAATCCCAAAACTCAGGAGGCTGAGGCAGGAGGATCACCATGAGTTCGAGACCAGCATGTGTGACACAGGGAGTTTAAGGTCAGTCTGAACTACACGGAGATAACCTGTCCCAAGAACAAACAGATAAGCCTATGAAAAGTTCAACAAAATGTTGGTGGCTTATGGGACTCTCAGGGTTCTATGTGGAGAAGCTGTAATCGCGAACTTGGTTGGGATGGGGGTAGGTTCCTAGTCACTGGGGCTTATTATCCAAGCCACGTGGGACTGAGTGTCAGCATAGCGCCTCCCAGTGGTTGCCAGTCACACATTGGAGACAGAGGAGAATACTGTTTGTATAGCTGTATTATCTACTGGGGCTGCTTTTCTGCCCCATGCTTTGCCAACAGTCTGAACCAGTGCTGAGCAGCTTCTCCTTGGCAGGAACCTATGCCTCTGTCTTTCGGAGACTCACTCCTAACTCAGAACTCTGCTGCCTGCGGTACTGACATGGGGCTTGCTTATCACCTGAAGGGTGGAGAAACTTTCTACAGTATTTACACCTAAGAGCAAACCCTAACATTCAGCACTGCTACATAGCTCTGTGCTGGGATAAGGAAGAACCAAGGGGTGCCTTCTGACACTTTCTACTCTCACTCTTTGGAAACATAGACAGACATCTGAAGCTACCCTTCTGAGAATGGAAGCAGCCAGGATCCACAACACAACCCAGTCCCAGGCTTCAAGCTGATCAGGAAGATCTTGGTTTCAAATCTTCCATCATATTAGGCACCCTCCCCTGAGTAGGCTGTAGCTGTGAACTGAGGTTTTCTATAAGTAAATCATAGTTCTAGCCCTAAAGCACAATAATCAATATCTGGCTGTGTACCAGGTCCACCCTAATGGGCCTTTCCTTACTGAAATCTTGAGGTGAGGAAGAAGTCAGGCCTGTGCTGGGGGTGGCTGGTCCCAGTTGCTTTATATCCCTAGAGCATGAGACTCAGTGCTCCAAGGAAAACAGGCAGCTCTGGGGCCGCTGAAAGTCACTCCCTCAAACACGTCTTATGTCGGATGGGATCAGATGTGAACACTGAGTTTGATCTGCCCTCTTCCTCGACCTCCGTCTGGTAGGACGCTCCCAGCACCTGTCTATCTGCTCTGCCCACATCATTCTTCAGCAGGAACCAACATTCAGTCTGTCTGTAAGTGTGCTATAGTGGGCTATCCTTAACCTTGTGGTTTATTCTCTGCAATTACAGTTATTAAAAGTTTGTACCTTAAACAATTATGTCGTATAGGACAAGGATTTTACCTTCTCTGGATGTTATTTTATCATCAGCTCTAGCACAATTCGCAGTGTGATCTGGGATGAGCCATTTGTCCCTGTAAAGTGAGGTAAGAGGACAGGGTCACCATGAACCTCTTCCTTCTTTAATCGGAAGGGCTTCTCAGATTAAGAGATGCAGAAACAACTCCAAGCACACTCAGCCACCTTATAGTTGACAAAGAAGCCAAACAACTTCACTGGAAGAAAGACAGTCTCTTTAATAGTGCTGGGAAAACCAGTTTTCCACATGCCAAAGACTAAAACTAGACCCTTGTCTTTCACCATACACTAAATTAAAATTAAAATGGATCACAGATCTAAATATTAAAACAGAAACCCTAAATCTGCTGGAAAATAGAATAGGTAGAACTCTTGAAGACGTTGGTTTAAGCAAAGACTTTTTGAACAAAACCCCACTCACATAGAAACTAGCTCAAGGAATTAACAATTGGGATCTGATCTTATTTAAAAGCTTTTATACAGCAACAAAACCACCAACAGAGTGAAGTGACAAGCCACAGAGTGGGAAAATTTTTTGCCAGCTGTTCCTCAGACAAGGGACTAAGATCTAAAATATATGACGAACTCAGAAAAGTCATACTCCCAAATTTAAATACTCAGTCAAAAAATGGGCATCTGAAATGAATAGACACTTCTCAAATGAAGTAGAAATGGCAAATAAATGTGTGAAAAAATGCTCAACATCATTGGTCACTTGAGAGATGTTAAGTAAAGCAATGCTAAGATTTACATCTCACTCCAGAAAGAATGGCTATTGTCAAAAAATCAACCAATTCCAAATGTGATGGATCTGTGGGGGAAAAGAAACCCTTTAGCATTGTTTGTGGGAACGTAGGCTGGTGCATCCATTGTGGAAATGGGTGTGGAGATTCCTCAACAAACTAAAACTAGAGCTTCTGTTTGATTCAGCTGTTCCCCTTCTTGGTATCTGCCTGAAAGTATTAAAAGCATTATATCACAGCAAAATATGCACATCCTTATTTATGGCAACATAGTTTGAAATAGCTAAATCTTGGAAGTAGCCCAAATTCCCATCAACCAAGACATGGATAAAAAAGATGTGAGTTTTTTAATATAATAGAGTACTATTCTGACATAAAGAAGGATAAACTTGAGACATTTCTTGGTAAATGGATGCACCTTGAGACCCTACTCTTAAGTGAAATAAATCAGACACACACCATACTCTTAAGTGAAATGTTTAAATATTGGATTGCTTCTCTGATGTGAGAAACCAAAAAGGTAAATAAGAACCAAAATGTATAATGTATGTTGTGAAATAGGAAGAAAATGTTTAAAGGGGAAGAGAAACTGGGAGGGGGATGGAAGAAAAAAATGGAAACAAAGCTTTATTAACAAGGAGGGGAAGAGGTATTAAAGGGAAGGGAGGAAAAGGGGAATAAAAGAAGTAAGATATATCATGAAAATTCCCTATGATGAGTGTTATCATGATTTATATCTTAAATATACCAATAAAATTAATTTTGAAAAGCTGGCAGCGTTCCCCTGAAGGAGAGTGAGGGAGAGCCTTGCATATCTGGGCCAGACATTTGTCACCCTCACTGGGCTGTCAGCTTCTCTGCAGAGGTGGGTAGTGAGAAGCACACCAATGGGTGATTTCACCCCTCCTTTCCCTGTATCAGCTGTTTCCTGGATGTGGATTTAGGATCCCAGGAATCTTTATCTCAGTGTCTGTGTTGTGCATGGGAATTCGACGAGAGAAACAGGGAGAAGATCTACTGGGTCAGAGATCAGCCTAGGTTGCAGGCGCAACTACAAACCATCTGCAAATTTTGGGAAAGCCTGACTTCCAGGTGTATTTTATCACTATGCCATAAGGATGGAATCTAATCCTCTTTCTGCTATAACAATCTGATTGCAAAATTTTCCTTCTGAGAAGTTTTATACCTGTCATATAACAGGTATCTAGTTACTTTTATCTTGTCACTGTGACAAAATACCCAATGCCCAAAGTTGAGGAAGAAGAGGTGTATTTAGCTCACAGTCTGTGGAGGTTTCAGTCCATAATCAGCTAACTCCAAGGCAGGGTGGCATGATGAGGGGCAACTGTTCATGGCAGTGGAAGACAGCAAAAATAAGAGCAAAAAGTGGGGAGCAAGCCTCTTTTTCTCCCTTACATTGTACGGAGGCTACCCACCCTAGGGCATGTCCTCTACACCCTTGTATGTAAAACTGCTGAGTCACTTAATTAAGGTTCCAACTTCTCAAGTTGACACAATGAGTCAACTATTACACCAGGTACTGGGAAAGCCCTTGTAGGGAATAATGGGTCGTACCATTTGCAACTAGCTCCCTTTAATGCAGAAGAACTTATTCCCTCTCATGTTCAAATTTCTGGTAGCTGATGGCCCCAAACTGATACCTTTCTCCATGTATTTCCCAGGGCTGACAAAGACCCCTTACTCCAAAATTATCACCTCTTTCCCTCCCGGAAAGGCAGACTTACCAAATGTCTTCATCCAAAGTTAGAATAAATTAGCTAAGGGAGTGCAGTATGCAAAAAGGGACTAAAGAGATGATGCCCAAGTGTAGGAGGGTAATGGACCTATTGGAGCCAAAAGAATAACATACATATGGAAGTGGCTTTGAAGGTGTTAAACCAAAGGCAATGGAACATAAAGCTGAATGAAGGACAGTTGGTCAATATGGATGCATTCTTCTGTGATACAGGATTTAGCAACCTCGCCAGATGCCTTGGAGGTGGTTCTAATATGTTACGATTGCTCTTAGAAGCAGAGGGAAATTATGGCTAAAAGTCATGTAAGTTAAAAATGCCGGAATTGTTATGGCAGATGGTTGCTCAAAAGGCTCAGAAAAATGAGCACGTTAGAATATTACATACCATGTAATCTGGAGAACTCACCAGCTGGTTATATTTTGTGGGAGCACCCAGAAGATGCTCCATTTCTCAAAGCAATAAGACATGTACTAGAAAGAATCATGGATATCTCCTAGAACTCATCAGAGGCTGTCCCTAAAGATCAAGGCTGACAGTTGGAGTATTTAGTGAACTAATAGCAATAGGATGATAAGATCTCCAAATAATAAAAGCCAACTGGTAGTGCTCAATGAGCAGAAAGAAAATGGATAAAACCACATTAGTGAGGTGATGTCAGGGTGGTAAACAAGTGTGCATCCAGATAGATAGATACTTGGTTTGGGAATTAAGAGGCAAAAGGAGGAATGGACCACGTCCTCATCAATCCCAAGAAACTATTTGGTGAGTTTCTGCCTCTGGTTCTAACAAGTCTGGCCTCTGTAGAAAATTAAATTCTGATTCCCAAAGACATACTCTCAGCTGTGGACTTAACAGTAATTCCACTGTACATTGATGTTCTCTGCCAACCAAACATTTTTGGATCCTTGTGCAGAGGGACCAGCAGACAAAAGGAGTTTTGATTAAGGGAAGGACAATAGGTCTTTGTAAATCAGGAGGTGGTGGGCTGCTGTTATACAGTGGGGGCAGGGAAATATGTTCTGCCCTTGGGCCTTTCTAGTACTCTTTTACCTAATTTTTACAGTAAATGGACAAGTCTTGTAGCCTAGGGTTGAGAAATGCATGATGAGCAGAAGCCCTTGGAGAGGAGGGTGGGGCTGTGCCGGTTACACAGCAGAGGTGCTGCCGGAAGGCAAGGGAATTGAGAATAGGTGGTAGACGTGGGGATGAGCAGCACCGACTGAAGCCTGCAGAGCAGCTACAGCAGCATTATCATTCCCTTTAGGAAGCTTATCCAGGAAAAAAGGCTTCCATGAACCCTGGAGGAGCCGACCCCAGACCTTCTGTGAAGGGACCCTGGGGAGCACGAATGTGGGCAGGAGTGGGCTGAGAGGCGCTGCCCAGATCTTCCCTTTAAGGGCAACAAAGCCTTTGGTTTATTGCCTCCTGCTGTCAGACATTCCTGGGGTTTTCCCTCCAACTTTAAGCTATCCTTTCTACAGGCATGGATTTTTGCAGCGGCCTGAAGGCTAGCCACCTTCAACCTGGGAGCATGATTCTGAAAGGGTACTGCAGTCCCAGGCTCTCTGCTGGGAAAGCTGAAATTTTTGATGCAATTGCATTGCTGCTCAACCTCTCCTTGCCTCAAATCTGCATCCTTTCCTTCCGGGTGTCAGTCCTGAGCACACTGCTTGAGACATTTCTTCTATGTTACGCCCATCTCAGAGCCTCCTCCCTGTCTACCCTGCCCTGCATGAGGACTTTTAAAATAATATCTGATACAAGAATTATTATCATGTGAAGGATGATTATTCATACAGTAGGTGTTCAATAAACATAGGATGGTTTTTCAGGTGCTCATTGCCACAGTTTCCTTAAAGGAGTATTCATGATTTAAACTGGCCAGCTTTAACATTCAGCAGAATCTTATAAATCTTGTCAGAAAGGAAAAAATCCTTCCTCAGCAAAGCATCAGCAGAGAGACAGGAGATTAGGTCTTAGCAAGAAGGCTGGAAAACAGGATATAACCTGACAGTCATGGAGGAGGCTGAACAATACTTGACCTGCCAATCATGGGGAGTTGTCAAATCACTGTGCAGAGCAGCTTCCCATGGCCTGGATCTGACATCAGAAGAAGGATATAAAAGATGGTGGCTACTGAGCCTTGGGACCACTGTCTTCTTACTCTTGTGACCTGCTGTGTGCAAGGCAGATTTTCTCTATTCTTTTTGCTTCTTTTTCTTCTTTAACTTTCAATAAATATTAAACTTTTGCATTTATTTTATTCTTTGAAATGGACAAGAATCTAGAATTCCTGACACCCCAGTGCCCAAACAGCAGGTTGCAGTAAATCTTTTAGTGGACCTCTTTTGGCTTACTCTATATTCATTTGCCAAACAACCCCTGACTATTGTCTTATTTTGCACTTTTTATGGAATACCTGGGGAGAACTTATGTAAATTGTGTACATTTTAGAAAGTTGATCAAACCAACTCTGGTAAGCACAGCCTAGAGCAAAGGTCAGTAAATTCCTTACATAAAGATCCAGAGAGTAAACATCCTGTGCTGCATGGGTCAAATGCTCTTTGTTGCAAGTACTCAGCTCTGCCATTGTAGGGTGACAACTACAATGTAAATGAATGGGAGTTATTATTTTGTAATAAATCTTAATTTATAAAAACAGATATAAGTTCAGACTTGGTCTGTGAGCCATATATAGCCAATTCCTGACCTATGTAATACATACATTATGCAATTAAATAACTATTAGTCCTCTTAGGCCTGGAGTTACAGCCTCTCCAGGCTGCACTCTGGGCATCAGAAATCGGCCAATTAGACATCTAATTTGTATTTTAGTTTTCTCAATCAACAAATGCATAGCTCAGAAAGTCTAACCTATAGTATATGCTCAGCAAATGTGCTACATGGAAGCTGTAAAAGGAGTTAGGATTGGATTCCTTATCACCTACAAAGTTGAGAAGGCAAGGCTCAGAGGGCACAGAATAAAGTCTATAGGTAAACCACCTCTCTTCACCTTTAATGCCACAAGATTATGGCCTGCGATCCCCAGCCCTTCTTCATCCAATCATTTTCTGGCTCTGTGCAAGTTCTTGATATGCAGTTTCTTCCTGTGTGTGGAAAAACTGCCTAGCACAGGCCCCGCTCAGTGCTCGGTGCTGTAGCAGAGATCCTAAGACAAGGCCGCTGCTCTTCTGTTACCCTGTGGGACACTGATTCCATACAGAAAGCTAGCCAGGCCAGCATTCACCAGACACTGGATAAATTTCCGACTTTAGTGAGTTGATGAGTTCTGCACAGAAGCAGATTATTTGTATCAGAGGGGCTTCCCAGTCGTCTCTTGCAAACTTTTCTCATTTAATTTTCTTCTTCTGCTTGGCTCTCTGTTGTGGAACAATGCTATACATGCAAACTTTGCGGGAAGAAAAACTGAAAAGCTGAGTGAGGGAAGAGGCGAGGATGAGAAAGAGAGAGAGAGACAGAGACAGAGAGAGAAACAGAGACAAAGGCAGAGAGACAGAGAGGCTGCCAAATGTTCCAGAAGAGATGGGCCTGAGAAAGCCAGAGGTTTCACCCAAGCTGGAGGTGACTAAAAGGGGCACGAACTTTCTCTGTTTTCACTAAATCTGTCCATGACTGTACTTGACCTTGAGCACAGTCTGAGAAAAGTCCTGGGTGCATTTCAAGTAGCAGGGGTGGAAAAGAACCACTCTGTTTTCTTTAACTGTTTGTGGTGTTCATGGTGGCCTAGAGCAGAAACTCCAGGCAAGTGAGCGAAACAAGAGGAGGGAGGAGCGAGTGGAGGTTACCTCATCAGTTCGCTTCCTTTCATTTAGTAACATACCTCCAGCTCTTAGTCGGTGCTGGTTTCTGGAGAGGGAAGATATAAAGCTGATTTAGATGAAGTCTCTTCCCTGCATGAACTCATAGCATACTGGAGGAAAGCAACCACAGCCATTGACAAAACCAGTGTGTGTAGTCATAGTAGCCTTGACAAGGTGCTGTGGTAACACCCACTATATGTAGATTTCATCCCGAGTTCAACTTGCCTACCATATCTGGCAACCTGTGGGTTCAGGGCTCCAAAAATCTGCCTACAAGAAGATAGCATTCCATGGGAGAGCTCATTTTTAGGGAAGGATGATGAGGGAAGGGTGTGATGAGGTTTGTCCTACTGAGAAATCTCAGCTGTGGGGCCATAATTCTAAGTGCAGATTGGTATCTGCCACTGAGGGTAGGTGGAGAGGGCAAGCACAGACTGGAAAAGATGCTCCACTTAAACATGTGTGGATCCCTGGAGTGCACCTGGCCTACCTGAGGGCTCTGACCAGTGGAGCACCGGAGCTGGCCCTCACTGGCTGCCAAGAGCTGATAGTATGCATCATTTCCCAGGGACATCGCTATGGTTGCTTGAAACTGGAGGGAGTATTGGTCCTATGGAAATTGGTAGGCTCTATAAATCAGGACTATTTTGTCCCACTGAGAGTGGGTCATTAATCACCTGTCAGTATAGAACTATTAGAATGTAACCAAGAGACTGAAAGGGAAGAAGACCTGTGTCTTACATCCCAAGCCTTTCCTGACTGCAGAGCAGCTGTGCACGGTGAAGCCTAGCCGTGGGATTCTCAGTAGGTGCAGTGCAAGACTCAGTCTTGCATACTTCATGAGTCTCTTGGAGTTTATGATGCATACTAGCATATTAAAGGCACTGAGAAATTTGCATAAAGAAACTTCCTTGATTTTGTTTAACTTACAGCAGTAACTTCTCAGGCTTTACTATGCATACAATTCACAATGAAGATTTTATTAAAATTCAGTCTGGGGTGGGACCTGCATTTCTGCATTTTAAGAAGATACTGAGTGACAATGATACACTGCCCCAAGGACCACACTATGAGAAGCAGGACACAATTTAGTATTCTTAGCTTTATTTAGTCATTGGATCCAGCACTTTCTTTTTAGTCTGTTTAATGTGTGTTGGCATTCTGTGAATAGCACGTAAGGGAAGCATTGTTTCAATGTGGACATGGAGGTATATGATTTTGAGGAATTCTTCGCAGAGATCATGGTGTCACCTGGTGGAGATCATATTGTTGCCGTAATGGAGGTCGTGGGGTCCACAGAACAACGCATGGCTCTGGGAGACCACAGTTTGCAGGGAGCAAAACAATAGAGCTTAGTGAAAAAAGTGGGCAGGACAAAGGTAGAAGTGCGGTTCCCATAGGAAGCAGACTTATCTCAGGGCATGTGTGAGGCACTGTGTGACACATCATGTAGATGGTGGTACAAGAAAAGAAAATGTTAGATATTATCTATAGTCTGGTGAAGACTGGTCAAAATGAGGACATTCTATTAGAAGGAATAGAAGACAGTTTTTCAAAAGAGGTGAGAAATTCTTTCCTGAAAGATCAGTAGAAATTTATTAAGCAAAGGTAGAACATGAACTTTGGTGGAGAAGGGCAGGCTAACACACCCTCTGCCAAGTGACGACACTGTAAGAAAGTATCCATCTGTGAATCAGAAAATAGAACTTCACTAAACATCAAACCTATCAGTGCTTTCAACTTGAACTTTGCATCTTCTAAAACTGTGAGCAGTAAAAGTTTATTGCTGATAAATCTATTTTGTTATAGCGGCATGCGTGGATGAAGCCAATCTATAATTTGAAATCTCCATCTCTTATAACAGCTTCACAAGGTAAATACAGTATGACTATCTCAAATTAATGGACAAGGAAATCAAGTGTGAGGGAGAGGAGACTTGTGAAGATCCTGCTGGGAAGGAACTCTAGCTCCCAGGCCCGCAATTTTCTGGAGGAAGAGAGCTACTTGTATCCAACTTTACAGCCCTTCTAGTGTTTATCTCAGACATGCTACACTTGTGAGCCTTGACTTAGTGAGTAGTATTTTGTCCGTTCATCCTTCATCTTGTTTCACAAGTTATACTTAATGAGTGGAGCAGTGTTAAAGGAAAAGATAGTGTGAACTCAGTCTTTACAATGACTTTTACAGTTTGTCTTTTACCAATTTTATGTAGCTTTTGCAAGTACAAGCCATTCTTTCAACAACTATTTCACTAGGGTTTCTTTGATAGACATGGTCTCTGCCCACATTTGAATAGCGCTGAGGATCACATCGTGAACCTTGAGCACCACGCTTAACATCTGTTTCTGTTTCAAAGTATCACCCACAATTTAGCATTTGCCTCTCTGCCCATGTGAAATAAAGCCTGTACTTGTAACTGCTAAATCCAGATAACCTTTAAAGTGCAGATTCTATTTGAATTTCTCATTTATCTATGGTCAGTTTTGTTTGACCTGTTTATCTTGATGAGCTTAGCCCTGGAGATTTTTAGACAAAGGAGTCACATCTTTGGTGAAAGATCAGAACAACGAGACTCTAATTAGCAGCAAAGATGGGGTGGGTGTGATGGAGTGGATCACACTAAGAGTAAAGAGCGGAGGGAGAACGCCTGAAGGAGGCATGATGTATGATCAGGTGGATGCTTGCTCTGAGAGCATGGAGCACAAATACCTACTTGAATCCTGGGAAAATGAGGAAATCTGTACAGGAAGGTAGCATCTAAGTAAGTCCTGAAGAGCAAGCAGTAGTGCAGTTAGAGGCAGGGAAGTGTCCTGAAACTGAGAGAGGGAAGGCACTGGGGGTGGGGGGGAGTGGCCATTCAGGATGAGTAGACCATAGTGTGACGAGAAGGAATGACCAGAGCAGGCAGTGGTGAGCTGTGGGCTTTGTATGGAGAGTGAAGGAGAGTAGCTGAAGAATTAGGCAGGAAAGTGACATGATCAAATTTTATTTTAGAACTATGGCTCTGCTGCAGCTGGAAACTGGTTTATGATTAAAGTGGCGGGTGACTCGCTGGGAAGCTGTGAGCGGTATCTAGCTGAAAGACAGTGATGCTGAACTGAGTCCAGCGGCAGGCAGAGACACACTGAAGTTCCAGCAATAGGATTTGGTGATTAACTAATTGTAGGGGTGTAGGGATGTGGTCAAAGGCCACTCATGGTTGGCTGGCTGTCACAGGTACATTTTTCTCCTTGCTAAGACAAAATACTCGACACCCAAAATTAAGGAAGGAAAGGTTTATTTAGCTCACAGGTTGTGGAGGTTTCAGTCTATAGAATCAGCCGGCTCTAAGGCAGGGTGGCATGGCTGATGGCAATAGTTCAAGATGGCAGAAGGTCGCAAAAGCAACAAGAGCGCAAGGAGGAAACGAGCCTCCTTTCCTCCCTTACACTGCACGCCCGCTCTCCACCATGTCTTTGTGTCCTCCTCTTCCACAAGCTCAGGATGTTTACAAGTGAGGACCCTGGCCCCCTGCTGAGTTAAACTTTTAAACGTCTCATGTTGACACAATATATCAACCATTACACTGGCTCAGATCACAAAGAAGCGATCATTGCCCAAACTGTGCACCTGGGGGAGAAGGAGTATTTTTGTTTCATCCTGTTTTGTTTGGGAGCGGAAAATGATGAGACAAGATTTACTTTTACATGAGCTGAGGTGTGTGTGACAGAACCTATATGCACAAGGTAGCTGAAGCCCAAAGTGGAAAGGGAGAGCTGTAAGAATAGGTCTGAGAATAGACCACAAGCATGCGCAGGACAGACTAAGGTCAACAAACCTGGAAGGAACCAGAGACAGAGTTGTCAGAAGGAGGGGAAAGGTTACCGGGGAATAGGGCAGCATGGAATCCCGGGGGAGGAGCCTCTGGGAGAGACAGCTCTCTCAGCAGTGCCAGGTTTATCACCACCTCCGCACTGCCTCCCATCTCAGGGCCTCAGCTTCATCATGGCAACTAGATTCTACTCCTGAGGGAATTACAAGCAACAGGCACTGAGAGTGATCAGGATATCTTGGAGGTAATGGCAGGACCTCAAGGTACCAGTGTGACATTTTCTGAGATGTGTGTGGTCAGCATTTTACCATAGAATCAAGATGCCTGGGCAGGGCAAAGATCAGGAATAAAGGGACAACTGAAAATGTCACCAGTTGTATTTATTCATGAATTTAAAGGGTTCATATAGCATCTCTTGTCTTCAGGAATCTTTGCTAATTGCCATGCTGCAGTGATAACTGAAGTACAATCACTGTTGTTATGGGAGAAGTGGTGGGTCTTGGTTCCAAGTTTCCCGAGGTTGGTAGATGTGAATAAGCACATGCATAATGAGTGTGGAACATACTACAAAGGAGAAGCAGTAGATGTTATGTGAACATGGAATTGCAGGGTTTAAAGTAATTTGGAGGATCAGGGAAGAAATAACATGGAATATCTGAGAACTGATGAGTAGACCATTGAGGAGTGAGTGTTAACTATTTAAAGGCAGACAGGAAAACATAGCAGAAGAAGCTTGAATGAAATAGTCTGCTGTAAGAGGAAGCCGGGTGTGTGGAAGATGAAGCACCTCCTGGTATTTGGAGCAGACAGCTGACCTGGAGAGATGTCGGGTGAGCTGCAGTGGAGGGCAGTAGCTGGACTTGGCAAGATTGGTGGAGTTGTGGGGCAGGGGAAGAATTGATAATCTGAGGAGTTAATCTGAGAGTGCGATAATCAGACTTGGACAGAAAAACTCACTGGCTGAGTGTGAAGAATAGCGTGAATATGAATGTGAATGGATGCAGAAAATGCATTGGTGAGTGGCTTCGAACACTTACGGTGTTTAGCTTTTATTGAGTGTGTGCTGCTGACAGCAATGGTGGACAAGCTGTGGGGTGCACAGCAGATTGGGTTGGGTGGAGAAGGGAAAGAAGTATATGTTTTTGAGAGGCTTAGTCTTTTTAAAGAGGTAAAATGCTGAACCCTATTATGGCATATGTCTTCATGTCCCTCCAAACCCTCATGTGGTCATAGGTGGGGCTTTTAAGAGGTGGCTGGATCTAGAGTGTGTGATGCTTGGATCAAGGGTGTGTGATCACTAAATTAGTGCAGTGATTGTTTTGGTGTAATTCTAGGTGTGGGCAATGGGAAGGCCTGCCCTGGGTGTGAGTGCTCCACCCCCCCTACAGATAGGCAGCCTGGGTAGAATATAAGGGACAGAAAGAGGGCTGTTGTAGTCGTTGATTATTGCTTGCTACTTGATGTTGCTGCCTTTTGTCCACCGTGAACTATTTCCCCTTTGTGATATCCCTCTGCCTTGGAGCCAACCAATTATGAACAAAAACCTCTACAAACTGTGAGCTACAACAAACCTTTGCCCCTTTAAATTCCTTTAACTTTGGGTGCTGGGTATTTTGTCTTGGCCATGAGAAAAATAAATAAGACAGCTCCCTAGAGAGGAAAAGGTACAGACCACCAGTAAAATAAGAGCTGAGTGCGATGAGCCTAGGGTTCTGGTGGGGAGAGCCCCATGTGGAGTGCAGGGAAGAACTGCAAGGGACACTGCCGAGGTTGCTATCATGCTTTGTCCCCAGAGGTGGAGGGTGAATGAGGAGGTACAGTGTACTCCATGGCAGGACTTTCTTGAGCGGGATGGGACAGTGAAAGAATCCTCTTCTGTTGACCATCATAGGTGGTTGCCCTGCCACACAGAATTCTGCAGTTGTTAGGCTGGCTTGCTTATTTATTTATTTAGAAATGACACCCCAGAGGAAGTTTTCTCCTCCTTGTCATTTCTCAACAGAACAATCAGCTTTGCAAAGCTCCTAATTTTAGGGCTGATCATGTTTCTTTCCTCCCTGGAAAAGGACTATTTGCATGTTTTTATGAGTCTTATTACATAGCCTTATAACTTGTACATGTAATAACAGTGAGCCAGACATTCCTGGTATGTGTCTCTAGAGGAGTCATCAGTAGAACATAAAAATGTAAATCCATTTGGAAAAACACAGACCAGTTATTGAAAGTGAAGCCTGCAGAACATGTGCCCCCAGTGACAGATTAGCAGAGGCCCAGTGACACACATTCTCAGCTCAGATGGGCTCTGCAGACCATCTGGAAACAGACGATGCTTAATAATGCAGAATAATAAAATCAGCTCAGTTCCCATTTACAAATGGAATAAATTGGATAATGAGTGATTATACTGATCTAAAGTGAAAGGAAATATTTTCTCTAAATTTGTGGCAGAACTGGGGCTTGGGAGGTGGGGAGAAGATGGTCAATGATTCTGGGCCTATTTTGTGAATCCTGCACAAAGTCAGAGATTTGAAAACAAGAAAACACAGATTCTAGGTGGTTGATTCTCTCTGCAAAATTGACCTGTTGAAACCTTCTGTGAATGATGGTAGTTTCTCTGACAAACAGATATCAATATCTAAAAATGCTTCCTGCAATTTCTTTTCACAAGGGAATAAGACAGTTTCCAAACAATAACAGCTCACTAAGTGGTATTCTCTGCTCTGTCACCCCTGAAACTACACCCAAAGAAATGAAAAGGTAAGAAAACTAAAGTTGAAATCAAGGATCACCAGCTAGCACGCAGTGGGGGGGTCTGTACTCTGATAGGGTGAGCCAGGGTAGCTTTACACTTTTCTCATTTCATCAGGTTTCCTTTGAAAGTCTTATAGATCTTTCATGAGCAATTAAGACTGTTACTTGCGTAACTATTAAACAGAGTACCAAGAACCTGCAAGTTTATGTCACGTATAACTGAGAGGCAATTTAGCTGGAAGGACTGTGACTAGGATGCAGAGCAGGGCCGAACTGAGAGCCCCACATTGTAATGGCTCTAGGTCTGGCACTGGATGAGTTTTAGGCTCTGCTGCTCTTCCAGCAGTATGCTGTGATCATTCTGCAGCAAAACGCAGCAGGAATTTCTGTGCTAGGCTAGCAGTTCTCCTGGGGTCAGCTCCTTGGAATCAGGAGAGTTTTCTCAGGTACCCATAAATGTGTGAACCTGCTGCTCCAGCCCTTTCCTCCAGTTCTGGGATTAAACTGACCATCCATTTTTCTTTCTAATACATCACTGAAATACCTGACAAACATAGATGGGCACAGGCTTGTTCTGATTTTGGCAACTCAGCAAGACTGTTCCGGCTGCTGAGCTCTGCAGGTACTAATGTCTTCCTCAGTGTGCCACGGCCCTGTGGTGAATCCTGCTTTCCTCATAATCCCCAGCACGAAAGTGACAGCAGGTTGCACATACTCTCTCAGGCTGCACAAGCTGCTCTGCTACTGCTGCCCTCTCAAGAGATAAATGAGGGCTCTTCCTACACAAGGGCCTTCATTCACAGAAGGGCCCCAAATGGTGTCTTAGAAGCTGCCTCCTGGGATTTGTCCAGGGAGAAAACTAAAGATGGAGAAAAAAGGCTGTAGAAGGAGGGAAGGCTTAGGAAGCAAAGGGTAGAGAAATAAACAATTCTGGAGTTTAGATGTCATAAATGTTATAATTGGACTAAAATAAAGATGTTGACAGATCTGAGGTTCTGCTGGTTGCTCTAGGAGATTCTGCTTTGTTGTATTTTTCAACTGCTATAGGCCACTTGCATTCCTTGACTTGTAGCCCCTTCTTTCATCTTCAAAATCCCTCAGGTCCAGCTGAGTCCTTCTCACACTGCTTTCTAGTTCAAGCCTCTTCTGTTTATCTCTTCCACTCATAAGGACCCCTCTAAGGGCCCCTGTGATTGTATTAGGCTTGCTCACATAACATGAGATAATGCCTTCATTTCAAGGTCAGTGATTACCAACATTAACTCTGTGTACAGCCTAATCCCTCCTCTCCATATGCCCCAGCACAGCCACAGGTTTTAGGATGTAGGTCCTGGCCACCTCGATGGGGAGTAGTAAACACCGTTCTGTCTGCCTGAAGGGTTCTAATTTCTTTCAGTCTTCTTCTCCCTTTATGTTTTTTCCAGGGCTGAGGAGTGAATACAAGCTTTGCCACTGAGCTAAATCCCTGACCAGTTTTGTTTTTTCTCTGTCACTAAATTGCCCAAGCTAGGCTGAAACTTTCAGTTCTCCTGCCTCAGCCTCCCACAGTTTAGCGATTACAGGAATATGCACCACTACATCTGGCTTCTTTCAGTTTTCACGGGACAGAAAACAGTAGGGACTATGGTCCTTGGAGCTGCTATCCCAGTGTTGGCCAGCACGCTCAGACGGTGGCACAGTGGCATAGGCAGTGAGGCTTGTTCTTCCAAAGTTTCAAACAATGCCCATACATTGAGAGCTCCCGCACCCACATCTTCAAAGCAGACCATCTTCTAGAGTTCTGTCCCCTTGACTCAGCTATGTGGTGGGTAGCTTTCTTTGAATACCCTGGCTGTGACTACTCTGGACTGAGACTGTCACAGATTACCTGTAGCAATTTACCAAATTCTTGGAGAATCACCTTTCTTCTCAAAGATTCCAGAGCCCACATCTTCTCTCCTCTTTCACCCCTACTGCACCATCAGTATCTTTTCCTGGTCTACTGTATATTTTAACCATAGACTTTGGCAAGGTTCTTCCCTCTCAGCTCTCCACTTCTTATATTAAACGCTTATGGGTGCAGTCAGAGCCACTGTCTACAAATACAGAGACACACACCTGTATTTTAATCAGCCAGAGGTGCCCTGCTTCAAAAAAAACAATCAGTCTAACTCATCAGCACACCCCACCATATCTTTAAACTGTCATTTCATACTTATTTGACACCACCCCCTTTAGTTTCATCCAGGTGATTACTGTCCACATAATTCCCTCTTTGCTAGATTGGGAGCTCCTAAGGGTAGCAGTAGTGACCTCCTCATACCTGATGAGAACACTCCGCGGCTGCTCAGGAGATATTCCACGGAGCATCCACTACCTTGTGCAGTTTGTATGTGTGTCATCCTGCTGGATCAGGTTCTGGGCAGCAGCAGCAACTATCAAACAGACGGAGAGACCCAGCTGCTATACTAACAAGAGCCTCTATTTATCTTGGCCCTCTCTGGTCATTTGAGGTTTCTCCCCATCTTGCTCTGTGGTGAAACTACTCCTAGTGCTACCAATTAAAGTCATACTAGTGCCTTCAAGTTTTCAGGAAGAGCTGCCAGGAAATTACTCTCAGGCAACTGTCTCGTCTAGATTGTTGTTGCCTGTACTTTAGAGTTTGGCTTCTTGAAATTTGATTTTTTAGTGCTTTGCTCTTGAAAGAATCAATGGGCCCAACTCCCTCCAGGAGTGAGGGATGAGTCCCGTGTGTTCATGTGTGACAAGGAGGCTGTGTCTGAACGGAGCTGAGAGCTTTGTCCACACGCCTCATGTTTCCTGCTTACTCTTAGAGATAGCAACAGTTCTGAGATGGGAATGACAGCTTATTCTCTCTAAAATTATCCTCTTACTGAATTAACTCATTTGGCCTCATCTTTGCTGGGATAATAGGCAACTTTAAGTAGCATTAAATCTTACTTTGACAGTGTCACAGTGTGGACCTTTGTAATAATTAGTTTCAATTTCCTTCTGTTACAAGTACAAAAAAACCTCTTCAAATATGTATCTCATATATACTTTATAAGACATCCTTAAATTAATTATGCATAACATTTGCATTCCTAGTGTTCCATCTTCAAAAGTTGTTCTGTTTTGGGCTGACTTTTGTGTTATCTTAAGATAGCTGCATGAATACGCAGATTATGTCACCCGTGATGATTCCTATGAGAACCTCTGACCATAGGAACTTATCACACAGCACCATAGAACTAGTTTCCTGAGCGCAAGGGCAAGCGGCTGGGGTAGGACAGGAGGTCCTTTTTTCACAGGCACAGTGGTGCAGGTATTGGTTATGTTTCTGTGTTCTTTGGGGCCAGTAGTAAAAGCAGGGGCTTGCCTGCAGAAAGATCAATAGTGGAGAAGCAAAGGTTAGAAAAGAGGAGGGAATGACATTTCTAGGACAAAGTAGCCAGCAGAATGCTCGTCAACCACCTCTAATATTTTCCCTTCGCAGCTCCTACTTCATACTCAAGAACGGTACACAAGAGGTCATTATAACAAAACAACAGCACTCAAGAAAAGCTTAGGCTGAAATACGGGCTGTAAATCTTGGACTTGGCAGACCAAGAGGCCTTGGTCACAGGTCTCAGATCTTCACAGATCTCAGTGCTACCCCACATTTCTCTTCTTCCTGAAATGCTGACCAATCCCAGGCCTAGCTGCTGGTTTCCAGTGGGTTCCAGGTCTTGTCCTTCTTGGCATCTGTCCCGCGCTGTGTGCTGCATCAATAGACTGGAGTCAGTGTGCCTATTTCCTGGACAATAGAAGAGGCCCACCTTTCTAACCACAGACTAGAACTGTGAGAGAGCTCTAACTTAAGGTCATCCTGTGCCTGCAGACCTACTGTCTTCTGGTGTCTGCTGGAGCTGACAGAGGTAGAGTCTAAGCTTCTGCTGGTCAAAATAAAATCCTTGGGGACATGGTCACTCTGTGACCTTTGTCCCAGGCTCTGAAGGTCAGACCATGTTCTTCAAATAACCTATCCGAATCATTCCCATCTGCTTGAATTTGTCTCAAAAAATGATTCAGTTTCCTAGGTTAATACTTATAAAACTATGAAACCCCTCCCCAGAGAGACAAAAAGAAGAAAACTACAGGCCAAAGCAGTTTGGGAGTGTTCCCTAATTACAGAATCTGATTGTAAGCTAGATTCATCTTATTTCATGCACCCACATCCATTCTTCTTGGCCCCCACCCATCCTTAGAGCAGAAGGCCATCGTACCAGCTGCTGTGCAAGATGTGGTATGTGTGAGGATTTATCAGGAGTTAGGAAATAGAGAAAGTGAAAAGTCTATTGAAACACGGCAAGAGAGCAGTGGGCACAGGAAAGGACTGAGCTGTCAGGTGAAAGGCTGAGGTTTTTACATTTGATTTCATTGGGGTGTGGAGGGGGAGTCTGGAAACATCAGTTTAGAACACTTTCATCAGGCCGGGGGTTCTGTGGTCCACCCATCTCAATTCTAAGGCCTGCTGGTATTGTCTGAGGATTGGGTAATGCTTTGTTGAACAGGGTCCAGCATCCATGGTGTTACTAGAAACAGTCCTTTGAGTAGAATTAATTAATAGATATGTTAACATTGACTAATGTCAGTGGTCAAGGGGATCAGAATAAAATATATGTGTTTGTTCTTGGAAGGGACTTTTGATGTCATACTGGGATAGGAAGGAAATGATATCCTTTCAGACATGACAAGTGGTTAGGTCATCTAATGGTGGATGCGTAATTCTTGTATCTTACAAGGTTGAAAGTTAATATTCTGCTACAGACTCATTATTCAGCTGCAATACAGCCTTAAAGAAACAGTAGTAAAACTGCCATGATTTCCTGAATTATCCACCTTTCTTTTGGTAGAGCAAAATACTCAACACAAGCACCTTAAAGAGGAGAGGGTTATTTTGGACTATGGTTTAGAGATTTCAGTCCATGGTCAGCGGGCTCTGAGGCAGAGGCATCATGAAGGAAGGGCCTGGAAGAAGAAATTTTCTCCACTCATGGACTCCACAAGGAAGAGAGAGCAGGTAAAGAGAGGTAGGGGCAAGAGACCAGATGTAATCCCTAAGATCACATCTCCACGATGCATCTAGGATTGTGCTTTACTAATCCACTCGGTGTCTCTCAAGCCAATGTAGTTGGCTACCAAGATTAACCATCGCAGTATCCTGGAGGCCTTGCTAAACTGGCAGGAGTCATGGGGAACCTTTAGATTTGGTGCTTTCTTTGGTGAGGATCTTGCACGCAGCATTTGGCATGAAGAGTTGGGAGTGAAGGACAGCTTGGGTGGCCCTACTGAGACCATTCTTCGGAGCAAAAACTGAATTCCACTGTCTCTGCACCATCCCTACATGGTATTGCTTATTTGGAGGTTGTCTCTGAGAAGGGAGGTGGCCACGTTTTTCTGGCGGTTTAGGGATCCTTCTGCAATGCAGCTGAGAGCCTTTAGGAGAAAGGCAGTAAACAAATCACCAGGTGGTGAATGCTGCCCTCCTGACTGGCTGGGGCTACCTACAGCCTTTGGGGAAGGCAATGAATGGGACCTGCAAGGAAGCATGAATAATATGAGTCTATTTACTTACAAATGTGTAAAGGTCTCACGCAGCTCAGGATGGGTTTGAATAAATATGCTGCTTTCTCAAGACCAACAGCCCTATAGATCTGGAGACAGAGGCCTGCTGCTCCTCGGTGCTCAGCTCATACATAAATAAAAGATGTTCCTGGTGCAGCTGTCAAATGTGACACGGTGATGAATTTCCAAGGGTGTCACTCAGGAAGGTGACAATTGCAATGCTGACGGGCTTGCAGAGGCTGACTACAGGCAAGTATCTGTGTTTCTGATCCTTGTGTTGCGGTTTTTTCTGGGAGGACGTGCCCTGAAATCGTGGCCACCAACACTGCTTGGCCTGCTCAGATACCCACCTAGCACCCATTACAAAAAATGAAAAAGAGGCAAAGGAAACTTAGTAAGAGTGAAGGAGCAGCTCTAGGGAAGAGACGACAAAGGAAAGTGTCTGAGACTGTTCTGCATTGCCAACAATTCCTCCCCATCCTGTGCAGCTTCTCTTTGGAGGAGAGTTTTTCTAACAGCCAAGGCAGTCTTTTCCTGAAACCCTTTAGAGTTCTGTTCACTAACAGGAGAAGATTCCCTTTACTGACCATGCTGCACAAAACTCTTTGTGATGGTACCAACCTCTCTGTGGCTCTGTCTGGCACCATTCTGCACATCTGCACCAAGGATCTGCTCTTGTGCCCTGGGTGCATGGCTTAGGCCAGGTGCACCAGTCAGGGTTGTTCAGAGAAATCAGACTGACAGTATATATTATTTTAAAGCATTTTCTCATATGATGTGGGGGTTTACAGGTCTGGAATCTGTAAGATAGGCCATTCAACTGGGAACTCCAGCAGGGTTTCTATGACAGTTGTGAGGTAGATTTCCTTCTGCAGGAAACCTAACTTTCACTCTGAAATCTTTCAACTCATGGGAGAACCCAACCCTCAGTATGGAAGGTAAACTCTTGTATTTAAATGAGTGCAGATATTAATCATATGTGCAATATATCTTCATAGCAACATCGAGGCTAGTGTTTGACCAAAGAACCGGGCTCTGCAAACTGACACATACAGTGTGGCCATTGCACAATAGCTGTCCCCTCTTGCATGTGTTCATGCAATTTTCCAGGAACTGCTCCCCTACCACACACAGCACACGCATTCTTCTGCCCACTGACTGCCCATTCATTCTGCAAGGCTCACTTCAGACATTCGCTCCTCTGCAACGCTTACTCCTGACACCCATTCCTCACTGCTCCCAACCGTTTATTCTCTCCATTTTAGTGTAGGTAGTTGTTTCTTTATTAGGCTGGTTTCCAGCCAAGATTACTAGCTCCTTGAAGACAGGCATTTTCTTTTCAGTCATGTACTTGTCTTGTACTCTCAGCACAGGACCTAGAATGTAATCAATGGTAAATCAAAGTAGGTTAAGTGCAAGGCTTATTATCATGATTTACTAATAAAACTTGGCATCTGGCAAATTTGTGAGATAAACAATCTGTTCCTTGATTTGTCTTTGTCCTTCAGGAAGAACAATGATACATCTCTTAACTGATCAGCAGGTACCAGCCGCGCAGGTATGTCTGAGATCAGCTTGTATCCAAGTCTCGGACTCCTCTCCTTTTCTCCTGGTTCTGGAGAGGTAGGTGGGTCTCTCAACTTTGCTGGTGGATTTCCTCCCATATACCCATATCCTCATTCCGTTTCCTTGTTAGAGGCCAGCTGTCTGAGCAGAGCAATTACTTTAGCCTCTAACTTTCCAAGTAGCACTTTTCTTTACATTAAACGTGAAGGGAATGCTCCAAATAATGTGGGGAAGAGAGAAAGTGTGTGTGTGTGGGGGGCGCAATTTGGAAAGACTTTGTTCTGATCAGTTGCTGCACTGGTTAACTGGCTACAGCTCAACAAGCCTCATGGTTTGTGTAGTCATAGCCCTGACTGTGACACAGTTTTTTACACTGAAGAGCCCAAAGAGGCTGCCTTTTGTGCTGTCAACTCAACGTGATCACTTTCTTCTAGAGGAGCAGCTGTGAGCCACTTCCAACACACTCTGCTGGGTGCTAGGATTTTAGGGGGAAGAGTCTGCCATTTCCATAACGTTTAGAAAGTCGAAGAGGAGAGGCCAGTACTGCCCAGAGACAGTATGGGTACCAGGTAGTTGTGAGGGGATTTTTGCAAATCTCTTATTCCCAAATTAGTGCCCTTGTATTAGAAACAGAACAGTTTCCAGTTCATATTTTGATCATCTAGCATAGCTGTTTATGCCAGATAATGATAAATTGTTTGGGTTCTCAAAAGCCAAATAGTGGAAATGGTCCTAGACTAAGTAGGATTCAGAGGATTTTGCCACCTGATAATTAATTACAAGTCACTTCCTATCTCTGGGGTTCATCAAATGAATAAAATGAGAGGTTGAACTAGCTGCTTTCTAAAACTCCTTTAAACCTAAAAACAAGACATAAGAACTTCCACAGGGCAAAACATGTGACATCTTGTGTGTATTGTGCTAGAGTAGTTCAATAGAGGCCTGACTCGAGGGTTTGGGACTCAAGTGCATACAGTGGGTGCTGTGCTGAGAGCTGTAGGAGCAGGTCATTGAGTTCAGGGCACAGCAGCAGAGGCCTCCAGCATACAGCATTTATCTTGGGTGCATCAGTACCAAAAAGCATCCTTTAGGGAACCTATATGCTGAAAACGCAAAGAAAAAGCAGTACTCACTACTAAGACAGTCCATTCTTCAGACATGCAAATGATGGTGGTCTAGCAGCAGGGTGCTGAGTGAAATTAGAGTGTTCTGTACCCTAGCAACCATTGGAGCCTATATCAACAGCAGTTCTCTGCCTCTGGAAGGATGCACACCCAATTTAATGTGTGAGGTCTACCTAGTCCAACAATAGCATGTGTGTTTCAGAATGAAATACTATGAGATAGAGCGATCAGATAGAAGCCTTCAGAGCTCAGTATCAGTGTCCAGTCCCTCTTTGTGGAGTATTTTAGAGGACAGGGCAACCTCTGCTTTGCTGGATAAGAACCTCCTTACAGGTTTTCTTATTTATGTTACTTGAAAACCGTGGATTGCCAAAAATCTCCCAGAACTGCTCTTCAGTATCTTTTCTCTCATCCACTAGTACGTTAGTCTAGCCTGCACCATCTTGCAATTTAGAACTGAGCCTCTTGGGAAAGTGTTGACTTTCATACCTAAAGCATGGTGTTTGTTAAGAACAGCATGAGGGTTTTGCTTAGGAGATACCCACTCCTAGAGAGGGGCTGGTGTGAGCACAGAGACTGAAAGTAGCCACTCCACCACAAATGCTTCCCTTGCTGGGCACAGGCTGAGCACATCAGAATCCTGTGTCTGTGGGAGGAAGAGCTACTGGTGACAGTGCTGAAACCCCAAGAAACTTGCGATGTAGCGGTTCTTATGCTTCTTCTGCATTCCTCTCCTGCAGCCCCAATGTGCTGCCATCATGTCCTCATCCATGAACACTGGAATAGGAAGCAGGCCAGTGCTTCTTTCAGGCTGACCCTGCTTCCCTCAAATGACAATGCTCCAAACTTACATGCTCCCTCTGCATGACATTTCTTGATATTGAGCTGAATGCAGTGAAGAATGAGGTTCAAACTTTGTATTGTTCTGAGGTATGTCATTTCTTAAAAGACACTTTTTGACCATCAACATTTTTTGCATTTTTAGGAATGCAGAAAAACCCCACTTGATTTCCACATTAGGTTCTTTATTATTTATTACAATACAAACATTTCACTGTAGATAGTTTAGCTTATGAATTGATTGTGGCTCAAGTCTTAATATTGGTAAATACTGCATCTGGAAGATCATTTAAGTTCTAAGAGTAAGATTTGATTCCCAAAGATGGCAGTATAATCAGGTAGATTCTATCTTAGTGAATTCAGGGTTACCAATAAATGATCATATGTTTGCCTTTCAAAAATCTTGCTTGCATTACACAAGAAATATACTTAGTAACCAGGAGTTAAAATCAGCAAATACCTCAGTGTTGCTGCCCATAAGCCAGATAACAGACCTGCAGAGAAGGAGATTACAGATGCTTTCCCTGTTTCATGACTTTAATACTGGATTTTCATTGGTTCTTTGACATTTGACATTTGACAAACACAATGTTACAAAAGTTTCTGCTCCTATCTGCTCTTCCCCCTCAACCAGCTTATTCTTCTGACATCCCCATTTTTAAAATCAATTTTATATTGATACAATGTTATCTTACTTAATATGTCCGCACTATCTGAAGTCATTGTCAGCATTCATTCCTACAATACAAACAATAAAGCCTTAAGTTCAAATTTTAGCGTTTAGATATTTTAAAACCATTTAAGATTAGGAAACTGCTTCTGTTGCATAAGAAATATCTCTGAAGACATTCTCTTTTTGATATAATAAATGCAATGAAGTAAACCATCAGACTTTGCGATATGTCAGAGAATTTATATTATTAATGTGCTCATCAAAATAACCTTACAAGATCACTATTATTGTTCTTTATGCAATGGAAGAAAAACTAAGGCAAAGAGAGGCTCAGTAATTTTCCTGTGTTCACTACATTGATAAAAGGTGACAATGGTATTCAAACTGAGGCCTCACTGACCCTCATTGTTACTTATATTTGGCAGCTTTGGGCTGTCCAAACCATCTAGGCTTTGGAAACTTAGGAGCCCATTGGTTTCAATCATTTACATTCAAGTCTACAATGATCTGCCCAGCTTTTCAATCTGCCAGTCCTGAGAGTATATTATTACACATAGCTGGTGTTATAGTTTGGGGTTTATAGGGAGAAACAATAGAGGACACATAATTTATAGAATTATTTTATAATAGTCATCCAAAGAGTCATATATAAGAAGAGTGCAGGAAATCTGTACCCACTGAAAACCAAAGAATCCAGCTGAGGGCCTGGAGCCCATAACAATGACCCATGAGTCCAACTGGAGGCCAAGAGCCCACAACAGCGTCTCATGTGGGACTGTGTCACAGACTCAAGCTGGAGGGCCCCAAGATGAGAGGGGGAAGCTAGAAAGTCCGTGCCTGTGGGATTATTTGTGCTAGCAGGATCAGGGATCTGCACTAGAGCCAGGAAGCAATGCTCAGAGTAAGAACCAGAACTTCCCCCAAAACTAAAACAGCCATCCTCAGCAACAGTGAGGTCTTGAGCTCCTACAATGATCCCAGCCAAGTTCCCATCTGGCAAGCCAACGTGACAAGCTTCTCCAGAGACTGAGCAATGCACCATGTTCCCCTCTTAAGTCAAGAAACGATGCTCAAAGTAAGGAACGGAGCTCCCTCAAAGTGAACCGTAGTCATTCTCAGTGACAACAAGGTCCCGAGTTCCTTCAACAATGAGAGCAGCTGAGTTCATCAGGAAAGCTAGCATGTCAAGATCCTCCAGTAAAACAAAAAGCTCCCGAGAGCTTCCAACAGCTTCTAAACTTGTTCCTCTGCAGTTTTGCCTCTTATGCTGCCAGCAACACTCCTCAGGTGGGCCTCCCACACCCAGCACCACACTGCCTCAGTTCAGCTGAGTGTTACAAGTCGAACACCAATTCTCAGTCCACCACAGCTGGTGCGCCATCTTTCCTTTGTGGATGGATCCAGGAGAAAGATGGTTACTGGGCAGGGACACACTCCTTAGGCATGCTCTTCTGCAGGCTTGGGCAGGCAGTTCCCTCTGGTCCCTCCATACCAGAGGGACTGGTCATTCAGTTCAAACTCAGTAGCATTTGTAAGATAAAGCAGTGGGAAGACAGCAGGGTCATGGAGAGAGGGACGCCTTCAGAGCCCTATGGATACATACTTTGGCTTCACGTTCTCCTTCCAGGGGCTTCCACTGTTGCTAGTTTGGGATGACTTGCTCTCAGGAGAGGGGCTGGATTGTGCCGGGCTTGGGGAAGTTCGGGTTTTAGAGCTTTAGTCTGTAGAACAGTAGACAGAGAGCAATGCTGCACTGTGGTGATGGGGAGAACTTTGATTTATGAACAGGTGTGGAGTCTGGAGGCAGGCTGGGGCCTGGAGGCAGGGTCCTGGGCTAAGGCAGGTATATCCTAAACCGAAGGAGGAGCAGGGCCAGGTGGAGTTTGGGGCTGGAGCATGGCAGAATGAGGACTGAGGGCAGGGCAAGTTCAGAGGCCCCAGGTGAGCACACAGTCCTGACTTTCTTCTCCTTCCCAGAGATCCCTGGAGGAATGAGCTTCTCTGCCATTCACTGCAGTGTCTCTGGTAGCACAGGTCCTCCAAGGGACACTCCAGACGGTCTCCTTTAGAATCCTCGCTCTCTAGCCTGTTTCCCATATGCCCTCCTTTTTCATACTCAGCGACAGCGTGTGTCTCTTTTGGTGGCCACTCTTGATGGACTGGACAGCAGCAGTCACATGAAGCTTCCCATGATACTGATCTAAAGACCACACTCTTGTGCTTGTGTGGATCCCACACTGAGATCATTTATATTGAGTGGAAATCCCAGGACAATAGGGGCCTGTGTTTTCAACACATAAATACTGACTGGGGAAAATTCTTTCCCGGGCTCTTTGAAGGAGTCATCTTAGTAAATACCAGCAAGCTAGGTAAAGGCCCTTCAAGACCAGGACACTGTGTCCCAAATGAGTGTTCAACCACAATTCACTGGAAGTAGGAGTTGCTGGGTGGTTTTTTTCAATATTCTGACTCGTGAGCTTGATTAAGCGGGAGTCCCAAATCCCCCATTTTTGCCAGCCGATTCCCATGCTGATGACAATGCCGAGGACCCCACTCAGGATTATCAAAGCTGTGGCTGCTCTGGGACCAGAGAACCCAAAGCCATAAGCTAACCTGTCAGAGAGCTTCTGTGTTCTCCTTGCTGGTGGCCGTATGTTCTCTCTGTTTGGAGAGTGTAGACAGATTGCTTTTCAGTGACCTAATTTTCCTGGACAAAGAGAAGTTGCTGGAAGCTCTTGCAGCCTCTGCCTTGCCCAGCTGTGCCTCTTGGAGTATGCGGGGTCTCCTAATTTCCTCCCTGCTAAGAAAGAGCTACAAGTGTGTTCATCATGCTTCTGGCCTGATTGTGTTTCCATTGCCTGAGGCTGGGCTTTTGAAATTTTCAGCAGAATGGAAAAAAAAAAAATCCTGCACTGGGAGTAATTTTCCTGTTGGTGGTTCTATAAAGGTTCTATAAACCACAGATGTGCCGCACAGATACTCCAGGTAATAAAGGACACAGGCATCTTCGATGCTGACCTCATCGTTGGCAAGAGATGCTGGCCAGGGACCCTTGAAAACCCTTTGTGCAGAACTCGGGACTCCGTTTTTGGCCATGATTAATTCCATGTTCTGAACTGAAGATGACAATCATTTATTATTCTGTTTTACATATGCACCTCCAGGGAGTCCAGCTAAAAGCTCTAATTTTCTAGTTCAATTGCAGCACTGTTCTTTGAGAGGCATTAACTACAGGGATGCTAAAAGGATGTCAGTTCACTGAGTTGTTGAGTTTTAGGAAGAATCGTATGCTTATATGAATTCAGGTAGCGCTTACGGGAACATGATGCAACCTCCCTTTTGCCCTGGACCCTCTGAGCTCACAGGAAGGAGAACCGTGAGCTCAGGTGGGAGTGGCCCATTAGGGAGACCCATGAGGGCAGGTCCCTGCTGCCTGCCCACAGTGCCTGGCTCCTGCAGACGCAGCTGCTAGTGTCACTCAGCTCTGAGAGGACTGTGGCTGCCTGTCTCTCGGGCTTTCCCCATGCCTGTGGCTGTGGGAGTGGAAATCAAAGCAGTTTTCTGCTGATTTAAATAGTGCCATTCAAGATCCCATCCATAAAAGTGTTTTAACAACATGAAATCTCTTAATCTCCTACTTACAGTGCTGATGGAGATTCAGAGCAGCAGTGTTCAGGCCTGTTGGATTTCCCAGACGTGCCTGAGAGCCCAGCGTAGCCGGTGAGCGGTCGGCTGCTTGGAGCCATTATTTGGGGATAATAAGAACTTTCCTACTTCAGAATAGCTCTTGGGCAGGCTGTGCTTTTACTTCGTCCTTCAGAGGGATAGAGATGTCCAGACGTGCCTTCACTTGGTGGGTCTGCTGGACATCTTTCTAGATAATTTATTATGTTTACATGAGCCTCAATTTGGGTTAATCTTTCTAATGACAAAGGAAACTGAACTTTTGACCTCTTGGTAAGGAAGAGAAATTGGAGACAACTCTGAAAAGAAACAAATGCAGACTTTCAGGAGGAAAGGAACAAACAGGCAACTGGAGGAGAAGCAAGGATGTGGTCTGGAGAGATCTTCAGAGAAGAAAAACGTGGCTGGATCCCCCCAAAACAGGAATTGGGTTACAGCCAGCAGGGGGCGCCAGACCTAGAAATGAGGGCATCTGGGGAAGGGCCAGGGAGAGAGGTAGGAACTGCCATTAAGTTGCTCTGCTGATATAAAGATGGATTTTGAGGACAGGGGATATAGCCCAGTGGCACAAGTCCCTGCCTGGTATAAAAAAAATAAAATAAAAAGATTTTGACTGATAAGACATGCCTCCGGGAAATAAGGGGTCTGGAGGTCACCACAACCTTCTCGTTCATGTTTGCTACGGTCCAAACATTGATGTTAACCTCTGCCCCCACCAAAATCTAAGTTATATGCCGAGTCTTGCTGCGGTTTGCATCTTGAGTATCTGCCAAAGACCAGTGGCTTCCAGCCTTGGTCCTTCCTGTGGTGCTGGCTGTTGGGAGGTTGTGGAAAGTCTAAGAGGTGGGGCTGGTGGGAGGCCTCTGAATCTCCAGGCGAGCACCCTTCCGGGCTCCAGGCGAGCACCCTTCCGGGCTCCAGGCGAGCACCCTTCCGGGCTCCAGGCGAGCACCCTTCCGGGCGACCGTGGATTCCGTTCCCTTCCTCTCTTTCCCCACTCTCTTGCCCTCACGTGGTAAGCAATTCTGCACTGCCCTATGTGTGCATCATGATGTGACACAGCAGGCCCAGAACAGCGGAGCTGGTGACCATGGACTGAAGTCTACACTGTGAGTCATTAGGACCCTATGCACTATAACAGATGTCACACATATTTACCATAGCAATACCTCAGGTATATGTGACAGTGACTGGAAGCCCTGATGTGACTGTATTGGGTCACGAGGCCTTTGCAATATTACTAGATCATGGGGGCAAAGTCTTCACGAGTGCTACTGGTACTCTGACAAAAGGGATCCCAGAAGTCCGCCTTGGCACTGCCACTATATGAAGGCAGCAACAAGATGCCATCTGTGCTCCAGAGAGTGAATCCTCACCAGACGTCGGACCTGCCAGTGCTTTAATTTTGAAATTGGCCACTTCCAGAACTATGAGCAATCAATTCTTGCATTTGCCTTTTTAAAGTAACCCAGTTACAGTATTTTGTAAAGATGGGCTTACATTCCTGAGAAGACTTCTTGAGCTGTTAGGATAAGGCAATGACACTGTATCATCTTCCTCCCTCCCAGTGTTCCCAGGAAAGATGTAGGAGACCTTTAGGGCAGTGGTGCTACTCAAGCCTGCCTCACACATGCAAAATGACCCAAATCTAGTATCCACGCAGTAACAGATTCAATGTGTGTGAGGCACATAGCACAATGTGGTCAGTAGTTTCTAGTGCTCGTTCAGCCAGTTGGTGAACGTGGGTCAGGAACCTCCCCTGTGCTTGCCACTGGCATTGTAAAGGAGTAGAGCAAGTGTGTTCCTTGCTCTTTGACAACTCAAAAAACTCTGTGGAATTGCTCCAGTGCAATGAGCCAAATGATTCAGCAACAGTGAACAGAGAGATGTAGAAACACAGCAGAGCGGGCCACTGATTGCCTCAAGGTTCAGGGAAGACCTCCCAGAGGAGGTGAAGTTTGAGCTGCTTCTATAAGGATAAATTGGTCTGTCGGAGGTGGAGGAGGAAAAGGGAAATCGTGTCTTTGGAGGGAATTTCAGGGCACGAACAAATGCTCTGGGGAGTTACAAGTTCTGGTGAGTTTGAAGAATAGAAATGCTGGGAGATAAGGGCCAATTGAGAAGGACCTTGTGTCCCTAGTAAGCTGTGCTGACATTATCTTATAATCGTATAAAGCCAGGGAGGGTTTACAGAGAGGGCTTGACCACCCTGACCAGTTTCCCCACCAATATGACCAGGAGAGACAGACCAGGAGCTGAGTGGGCACCCTCTCTGCCCCTCAGCAGGTTGGTGAACCTGCCTTTATCTCTTCCTCGTGTATCTGGATCACGGCAAGTTTGCTGCTTCCTGGCTCCCCGGCTGCCATCAGCGTGCTGCCTTAGCACTGTGACACTGAGTCATGTGCAACAGTTTGTGCAGTCTCTGGCTCTGAAATGAGCCCCATAATCAAGATTAAGCTTAGGAACTGAAGATTTTAAATAATTTTCTTTCTTTTTAGTTTGAATTCACTAGTTCCTTGTTAAAAATTGACCGCCAAATATCACGACCCTCACTTCATCGTGCTTGTAGCTTGGCCTCCAGTCAGGCTGCTGCCTGTCTTTTCACATCATTTATAACCTGAGAATTCAAATGACACATTAGGGTTGGCTGTCAAGATGCTGTCCCTTGCCATGACACAGACCAATGGCATGAAAGGAGTTTGAAAGTTATTCATTAAAGCCACCCCCCAGGAAGCTTCATGATGCTTTCTTCCCAATATCAAACCAGAGGCAGGTGATAAAATGAACATTACACCAATGGGCATGTTGGAATTAGGCCAAGGGTATGTAATGGCTTAGGATAAGTCAGTTCTGTCCTGGAATTTTAATCTCCTCTGTCTTCAAAATGAAATGGTTGGACTCAATGGCCGTTAGCTTACCTTCCTCTCAAGAATCCTAGAGCATCCTGAAGTCCAGGTTCACCTGATAAGAGCTGACCCTCCAAAGGCTGAGAAGCACCAGAGCTGGTCAAGACCAACAGAACATGAGCAGTAAACCTTCCAGCCATGGCAGCAGCTGTTCACCATGGATTAGTAGAGCACAGTGTGCGCTGGGGACAGAACAAGCACATGTACGTCACCTCTGAAGAGTAAAGACAGAGCGGTAGGTGTCAGGACTCAGAAACAGAGGTTTAGATGATCAGTACTTCAGATGGAGGGAGTAGGGAGAGAGACAGAAATAAAAAGAGAGAGAGAGACAGAGAGAGGGAGATTGAGATTTTTAAATAATAGGGTATCATTTAAAAGGGCAAAAAAGATGTTAGAAAAGACCAGAATTTCCAAGGAGAGTTGATATACGTTCATTAGTGTCCTTTCTTGAGTAGTTCTGTACAGTTCAAACATTGCACGACAAACAATAGTGATTACTACCTTTTAGTTACTGTTCCAAGCATCTTATGTGTGAAAACTCAGCTCTTATAACAAATCTGTGTAATATTATGGAGATATTGATGAACAGAAGGAACAAGTAATCGGGCCAAGCTACACGTTGCTGGGTGGGGAAAACACCAGAACTCAAACCTAGGTCTCCAGAAGTTCCTGCACTGCTAACCACTGTGTATTCTGCTTGTATTAGCTTTCTGCTGCTGCTGTAAAAAATTACCACAAGCACAGTGGTATAAAGGGCATGGTGGTGCGTGTGTGTGATCCTAGCACTCTGGGAGGCTGAGACAGGAGGACTGCAACTTGGACCCAGCCTAGTGATTTAATGAAACCTTGTCTCAAAATAAAAAATAAAGAAGGGCCAGCAGTATAGTTCAAAGGGAAGGCCCTGGATTCAATCTCTAGTATCGTAATGAATGAATGAATGAATGAATGAATGAACGAATGAATTTTTTTTTATAGTTCTTGGAAGTCAGAAGTCTGAAAAAGGTTTAATAACTACAACTGTAAGTAAAGGGTTTTCCTGAGTTCTGTGCATCACTTTACCCATTTGCCGAATCTAAGAGGGTCATGGGAGTCCCTGGATTTGCAGCCATTGATCTTAAGTGAGGCTTGTCTGCTGTGGCCTGACTGCAGTGGGTGTGCACTGACTCTGGTTAGAATCGCATCACAGTACAGAGGTTGATGTCAGAATATTCCCTGTTTTCAGTTTCTTAACTTATTCACATCTGCAAAAGTCCTCTTTCCCACCTAAAGTGATATCCAGGGGCTCTAGGGATTAGGAAGTGGACATCTGGGAGAGGGGTGTTTTTCTGCCTGTCACTGTCTTCTACTTTATCAGATGCCTCAGCATCAGATAGCTGGACCTGATAGACATTACCAGCTCAGTTGGAGACAGAAGACAGGTTTTGAAGTTCTCTGGGCTGCCATGCTCTGGAAGATGAGGAAGGGGTGTCTCTCAGTCCAGCTTCTCTGTGGGCATGCTTAGCTTCTTCGAAGGGTTCTACTCTGATTTCCCTCACCTCAGTTTCTTCCTATGAAAATGAGGAGGATGGGAAGGAGAGAAGGGAATGGGGAAGTAAACAGGATCAATATTTGATATGTATATTAATACCTCACAGTTAATATATTCATTAGGTATCATAAATATAGACTTCATTGAGACACAATTTTGCTATGTAGTCTAGGCTGTCCTTGAATTAACTACGTAGCCAAGGCTGGTCTTTAACTCAGCGATCCCTCTGGGTGCTGAGATTGCAAGTGTGCACCACCACACCCAACTCCATAAACATATACTAATATACAGTTTTCAAAAACAAAAGTAAAACATAGTCACCAAAAAACCCCACAAATATTTCTTGCTTTGAGAGGCTGAAGTAGGACGGTCACAAATTTGAGCCCAGCCTGGTTAACTTAGTGACTTAGACTCTGTATCAGAACAAAAAGTGAAACAGTGCTAGACCTGTAGCTTGTGGGAAGGCCTTGGGTTTAGTCTTCAGTGCCGTTTAAAATAAAAAGACAAAACTCCAACCCCTCTCTTGTTTACCACTGAACAAAATTCTACAGGGATTTTATAGGATATGTATAAAAATGTTTGAAAATGGTTTAAAAAAACATACTCTATATGTTCTACCAAGGGGTAACTATAAAAGTTGGCTGGACTATTTAGGAAACCCAGATTTCTTTACTTCATAATGCAATAGCCCTTTACAAACATCCACAAATTTGTCAGGACAAACTTTTGACATAGAACAGTTTCAGTGGATTAAAAAAAAAAATGAAGCCAGTTGTTGTGGCCCTTGCCTGTAATTCCAGCATTTGGGAGGCTGAATCAGGAGGATTGCTGCAAGTCTGAAGCCAGCCTGGGCTGCATAGTAAATTCAAAGCCAGCCTCCTGAACTACATGACGAGCCCCTGTCTCACAAAAAGAAAAAAATGAAGCACAGAGAACTTAAAGTCCTCTCCTAATGTCATGTATCACACAGTTGGTAAGCGGCAGAAGGAAGACCAGAACGCAAGCCATCTGGCCCAGCTTCTAGGCCTTTAACTGCTCCATGTTGCCTTTCCAGCTGGCAGAATGTGGGAGTCAAGTTCAGAGCGTGGTCCTCTGCCACCAGTCCTAAGCCAGCACCAGGGAGTCAGCTGGGAAGTTGTCCAGCATCAGGGGACCCAGGAAAATATACCAGGAGCCCTGGGAGCTCCTGCAACCCTCACCACGCCTACGGGCCCCTCCCACCCCTGTACTTCCCATCCATCGGGGGTTACAGCCTAAAATTACTGGGCGTGTTCACATTTGCAGCCAATAGAAAATTGCTGCGGTGCTTTATTCTGTGTGTTAGAGCATTTCCTGCTAAGGCCATTTCGGAGCTGTTCTATGAAGCAGAACAGCACTCTCAGAGGGTTCTAGTTCTTATTATTCTAATTATTCTTTTCAACTTGGTACTTAAAACTGCACAAGTAGAGAGAAAGAGTCACCCAACGTCACAGCCGTTACACAAGGCTCAGCCCCACTGCTCCATGTTTCCCGGCATGATTTGCTTCCTCATTCTCTCCAGTCTGGCTCCTTGTCTAATTACTCCTCTGAAAGGCACGGTCACCAGCAACCTCCTTCTTACCAAAGCACATGTCTGTTCTTGGTGTGGAACCTATAGATGTCTCTGAAACATTGGACCAAGGCTAAACAAGGCTTCACCTAAACAACGCAGAACTCCAGAGGCACAGAGCCTATAGTGTACCTGCTTCTGCATGTGGCTCTCCTGGCATCTAAATAGCTGCCTGTTGTGACTGCTGTGCACTGCTCTCCTGCCTCTTTTTCTACCCTTTCACACCTGAGTCCCTTTCCCTGCCTTCTCTTCCTCCTCTTGACCACAACTCTGGCTACTCCTCCAGGTTCTTTCCCGGTACGGCCCTTTCACCCTTTGCTGCTGCCCACAGCCTCCACTGCACCAGTCCCCGGCTGTCTGTGGATAGTGAAGTGAAGTGGATTCCACATGCCCGGGCCTTCTAGTCTCTAAGCCCGCATTCCTAGTTCCTCAGGACCACAGTTCACAAGTCCCACACCGTGATCATTATCTGCATGGTACTCCACAAAGGGGTGCTTATGTGATCTCTTTTTGTTTCATGGCACTCGCTCCATTTTCTGCTCACCAAGGCCTGCCCCTCCTCATTCTTTCAAGGATTCTGAAGCAGTAGCTCCCTTCCTGGAGTTTCCGCAGCATTATGCTCATACATTGGGAGTAACTGGCGAGAGAAGTTCCGGTTACTTGTTTCAGGATCTCCTCCCTCTTTCTCCATGGTGAGCTGCCTGGGGACAGAGACAGGGTATCATCCTCCTGGGGAGAGTTTCGGTAGCTCTCTTGTCCTTACTGTTCACTTGGTTACCCTCTGATTATTAATTTTCTATAGATCTGAGTTCAGTTCACCAAAGAGTCTGTAAATCTATTAAAGGCAAGATACAGTCTACGTACTTTTGTATGGCTAATCGTATTTACTTATAATAGCAGACACGAAGAAAGAGTCCTCTTGAATTAAATGATTACAGTTTCTTTACCATCTGTTATGAGCTAAATTTTGTTCCCACCCCAACTTGACATGTTGAAGTCCCAACCTACCCATGGCACCTCAGAATGTGACTGTGTTTGGAAAGAGGGTCTTTAAGGAGGTGATTAAGGTAAAATGAGGTCACTAGTAGGCCCTAATCCAACATGACTGATGTCCTTATTCGAAGTAGAGATAAGAACTCAGACAGCATACGGTCTGAGAAGACAGCAAGGCGATAAGGTGACCACTTCTGAGGGACCTCAGAAGGGACCTCAGAAGAAGCCAACTTGCTGATACCTTGAACTTAGGCATCCAGCCTCCAGAATTGCAAGTAAATGCATTTCTGTCGCTCAAGTCACTTGGTTTGTGCTATTTTGTTATGGCAAAACTAGCAAACTAATGTGGTACTTAAATGTAAATTACTAGTTTTAGAGGTGAGGAACAACGCATACTTTGGACTTGACAATAATAATATATTTCTACTCTTAGTCATAGAAACGGGTCAAAATCAGACATTGAGCTACATGGATAGGATATTTAGCTACCTAATCTTCAGCTAATAGGGAAATTTATCAGTGAAAATTGATGCTAGAGTAAGATGATTCCTTTATGTCTCGTTTTCCTTTTCCCCCTTCAGATTCCTCCTTCTCCTTTTCTTTCCTTCTTCTCTTCTTTTTGCTCCTTTTCCCCTTCATCTTTGTCCTCATTTTGCAAAAGATGAGCAGGGATCTGCAATTTAAGTCACAGTGCCGATTGCATTGACTACAGGATAAAGGGGATATTTAAGCTACCAAAAACTAGCAGCTTGATAGTAAAGGAGATAGGAATGCCATGTTCAATTTCTGCCCAGAGGGTTATGCATGTATAACAGAGGCCAGAGAGTGAATTATCACTTGGGCTTAACAAAAGAACTGTCCAGGTGTGTACAGGAACAATCTTTTGAACTGCTCTTGCTGTTAACAATCTGGTTTCATATACCCAGATGATTAGATGTCAGAGACATCAGAAGAAGGTCAATAAAATTCAAGCTTTAAACTTTGACAATAATTTGAGCTGAATAATAGTTGAATTTCAGAACTGAGATGTCATGGTGGGAGCCATTGAAGAGGAATAATTATCTTATAACTCAGTTTCTGTCCTGCCTAACTCAGAGTAATATCTCTTCCCTGCTTCCAATTCACAAGCCCAGGTTGTATTTAGTCATGCTCAGCAACATTATTTTTATATTCTTTTATGTATATATTTACATTCATAGCCAAATTAATTATAAAATATATTTAAATATACACTTAATGCAACTAACAGAAAGATGGCACAGGTGATTTATTCAGTTAAAATTACTCGTTTTGAGAAAAAAATAGTCAGGTACCATTCATGCATTCTCAAGAGCCAACTGTAGAGAGACGCTAGCAATATTTTTTTTTTCAGTTTAACATATAGAACAATGAAGCTATTTGTTTCTATTATTTTTGTAGACTAAAATTTTAATCTTATTTCTCTTGGATAATACCATATATTTTTCTTCTTAATCCATAGCAACAGCGTGGAGCACTTTGCTAATGAAAATTGCATGCTGTATAATGTTTATGTTCTAATAAATATAAGCTTTTTGTACTTTTCATCAAATGTAATTGCAATTACTAAAAGATGCTACAATGCTAAAGATATGTCTGAACTAAAGAAATATAGCTACATCTAAACAGTGACAAATAAATCAAATGGTAATTTCTCCTATACTAAGTACAGTTGATAATTGTAGTAGGGAAATTTTCAGAAGGTTGAGACTGGGTAAACAACGGCAATCTTTCTAGCAAGAGAACAAACTTTTTCAAATGATACCAATAAATGAAGGACAGAGACAAGAGAAAATTAAGAATTAATGAGTGGAATCTCATGCATGATAATCTATCTCCCCCTTCACTATTGAAATAAGTATAAAATAAGTCATAAAAAATCTTTAATTAACTATACAAATAAGGAATGGGTGTCAACTACATGGCAGGAATGTCAGGAAGTTTCTGCTAACTGAAGTCAATGCTAAAGTTAGCACAGCACCATACTGTTTGAGAACAAAATGGTGGCAGAGAGCCCTTGGGGCTTTTGTCTCTTTGATGAAAGCCAAAGACACATTTCTCATCTGCTGCCTTCCAGGAAAATAGATGCCAATGGCGATGAACTGGGTCCAGACTTTCTGTCTGGGTTTTGTGCCTGCCAGGGAGCCTCCCACAGCGTGGAGGTGCAGTACTTAGAAGGGAGTCACTACGCCTCTGTTGAGGCTATTTGAGCTGCCACACTTTATAATTTATTTTATATTGGATTTTTCTCCATTTATGGGAGAGCTTAAAGACACAGATAGCAACACAAGTCTCTGACAAGAGCCAGCCCACCTGCTTCTTGGCCAAAAACTGATAATACAGGTTCAGCATCATTGAAAAAAATCTGAAATCAGAAGCGTTCCACAGTCTGGAATGTTTTGAGCACTGACATGACACAACAAATGACACATTCTACATGTGACTTTATGTGACAGTTGGGAATGAAAAAGCACATGCACTAAAGACATTGTATGAAATCATCTTCAGGCTCTGTGTGTGAACTTCCAGGAACCATGAATGACTTTTGTGTTTAGATGTGGGTCTCATTTCTAAGACATGTCATTATATATATGCAAACATACTGAAATCCAAAACATCTAATATCTGAAGCACTTCTTACCTGAAGTGTTTGGTTACTCGGCTTTCACACTATCAATGTGTACGTGCTCTACTCTTTAAGAGAGAGAAAAGAAAGATGAAAGAAGCAAGACTGATAACAAACGTAAACAAAACCAAAAGCAAGTCGTTCCCTAAAAACTAGGATGATGGCCTGGAGTAGAAATGTATTTACGCAATAAGTAGAAGATATGTATCCCAGCAAGACTAAAGACGTTCCTGCAGCCATGGTGCCATTAAAAAAACCATGAAAACTTTGGAGGTTTACCTGGAAATGAGAATCAAGTTGATCAAATTAAAAATTCAGTGGGACCAGTGAAGAGGAAATTGGGCACTACATTCTGTAACATCAGTGAATTTTAAGAAGCATGAATGTGTGAAATTCTCCAGAAAATCAAAAGAAAAAGACACAGAGATGAGAACAAGATCAACCACGGAAGACAGAGGTAGTGAAGTCTGTATAGTAAGAATCCTAGAGAGCATAAACAGGGAGAACAGACAATAGCGGGAACTGTGACTGACAACGAGACAGAAAACACGGGACTTAAACTTGTGAGAGAAGGGCTGGGGATATAGCTCAGTGGAATAAGCACTTGCCTAGCAAGTGCAGGGTCTTGAGTTCGATCCCCAGTACCGCAAAAAAAAAAAAAAAAAAAAAAGTTAAAAAAAACAACTTGTGAGAGAATACCGTGTTTTCAGCAAACATCATGGAAAGAATACCGAACAGGTATAACCCAGGGGGATGCCCCAGTTGCTGAATATACAGGAAGAATGGTGTGCGTTCAGGAAATATTAACAGGGACTGCTGTTTATGGTACGTGAGGAGGTGGATTTTTGGAAGCACAGGCTTGTGTTCAAACTCCAGCTCCACAAACTTATACCTCTGGGTTCTTGGGCGATGTGTTTAATCTTCCTATGCCTCAGCTTTTCCAACTCTAAAATGGGGATAACGATACTTCATAAAGGCTTTTTTGACGATGAAATATGTTCCTACTTTATAAATGAAGTCAAAACCATCAAATACAACTCTAGCAACAAGCAAACATAAAACAGAAATATGAGTGATTAATTTAAATGCATTTGTTATATTTGCCATTTATTTTAGTTTTTCTTCTGAAAAAGACTCTTCCTAGTATAAATTAAATTTAGAAACAGAAAGATGAGATGGTGTGCAAATGCAGATTGAATTAATAGGAACTAGCAAAGAAGATGGCAAATGAATACGAGCTTCATAACATTTGCTAATAGTTATATTTTCTGCCATTTTCCTGGGTTATCTTTATACAGTAAAAATATACATTTAAACATTGTAAAACAAGTATTCATCAAATTAGCAGCAGTATTAATACTTCTGTGTCATCAGTTATGTGTATGGTACATCAATCAGAAAGATGGTAGAGTGGGAAAGAAACCATAAGAAAGGGTGCCGGAAAGGCAAACATGAGGTGGGTGGTAATGGAATGTTAATCACGGAAACATTAAACCATTGGGTTAGAATGAAAAGACTATCAAATTAAGGCAAATCACAGAAACCTATCAATATGATGCTTAAAAGAGACACAATAATTAAATGACCTCCAAAAATAAAGTGTACGAGGATTGACAAAGGCATGTCCAGCTGAAGAGCAATGACTATGAGGCCGCCATGTGCATTGTACAGTGCAAATTTCAAAGGTAAAAGTGCCAAGTGGGACAAAGGAGGACATTTTAAATATCCCTAGAAGGTTTGATCACAGTGATTTCATCTGATAAATAACATTGCATCAAAACGTATACAAGTGTTGACATTTTAAAAGGGAAGTGAGTAAAAATACAGCCACCAGTGGACACCACATGCCTGCGTGGTTTTGTTAATTCCCTCAACACTGAGTTCCAGGCTGTGTTCCAGGCACTGCACTGAGCAGCTGCTCCCAACGACGTTCTTCTTGCAGCACCAGGAAGGACTTGGTTCCCATTTGGCACCACTAATTCTCTTTGGAGCCATCACCCTCACGTCTAAGACCGGGAGGTGCACTTTGTTGCTTGGAGGCTTGTTGCGCCCTGGGTGAGGCATCCTTTCTCCACTCTGGGGTATGGTTAACTGCAAGAACACAAAGTAATTCTGCTGTGTAGCAACACTTCTGTCATCGAGGTTAAAAATAAAATACTCTTACCAGTTTTCATTGCAATTAGGCCTAAGCCCAGTGGATTGCAGGGCGAGACATCTGAATAGCAGATGCCACACAATACTCAGATTATGTCTTTTGGTCGTAAGGGTAAAGCTCATTGGTACCCAGAGTTTGATCTTCATGGGAGCTCAAAATCTGTTGGTGTTCTTCTGTCTCTTTCTGTGTCTCAGTCTCTATCTCTGTCTCTGTCTGTCTCTCTCGCACTTCTCTCTCTCCCTCTCTCTCTCCCCACTTATTCCTGAGGAATATTCATAAAGGCAAAAAACATCATTTAGTAATTTCAAAGCATCATCTGAGAAGGAAAGCCAAAAAATCAAGATTACTTGCAAAGGATCTTATCTACCTGAAAACCCTAAAATAATCAGCTGAAAACAAAAGTAGACCCATTAGAAATACTGAGAATGTGCTGTGTTCAGTTTACAGCCTGAAGAGAAATATCAATTTATTTTTAATGTAGGGAAATTACCAGCAATATAATATAATAATAATAAACCACAGTAGGCAATGTCATATTGTAAGAATAAACTTACGTAGTATGTGAGCCCCGAGTGAGGCCATTTTGGATGGCTGTAGTCAGTGCTATGAAGCTCTACATTCTCCCCAGTCAAAATACTAAATGTGTAATTTAAAAATGTTATAAAATGATTTTAAAGTCCATTAAGAAATTTAATAGTGTAATAATGTGAGAAATAGCCATAAAATTTATGGAGAAAAAAATATAAAGAGTATAAGAGGAACATGGATTCTGAGGGGTTCCGTTGTGTATATGTGTGTTTTAAGATATTATATTACTATTAAAACAACATTCCCTTGATCTGAAATTCTGCCTTTTGGTGTATATTCACTTATAAGGTTAAACTTTAAAAAGGTAAATAGAAAGATGTGAAAAGAGCATATTTACCACAGTTAGGTCAAAACTAGCAAAAATTTGCAAATAACTACTAATGGGATCCATAATTAAATTATGCAAGAGTCAGTGCTAGTCACTAAAAATAATGACATAAATTTATATCTGAAGAAGATATATGATTATAATGTCAGATGTAGAGATGCAACTAAACAGCAAGTGAGATCTGATAGCACTGACAAAGAATATAGGTATATATGCTTTTAGCAGACTATGGAAAACATACTTCTCAGAGTGACTTTCTCTGTGGAAAAATGATCAGTGAGTGATGCCTTATCTATGTCTTTTTCTGTGTACTTATTTTGCTAAGTTGTGGGGGTTTTGTGTGTTTATTTTTGTTGTTTGTTTGTTTGACTACTGCAGATTGAGCCTGGAGCCTTTGAGTTGAGCTACATCCCCAGGCCTTTTTAAAATTTTGATATGGAGTCTGGCTAAGTTACTCAGCAGGGCTTGTACCTGTGATCCTCCTGCCTCAGCATCTCAGAGCTGGGATTAAAGATTTGAGCTACCACTCTTGGTTTTTCTCAGTTGATTATGGCAAAGAATTGAATATTACTTTTTAATATTGGAAAAGTAATATGAAAAAGCTATTTCCATAAAAAGACAGGGGAAAGAAACCAAAATGAGTCCTAATTCTATTATCACTTCTTGTACTTGGTGTAAAAGGAAATAATGTGCTACAGAAAGAGAATGATTCAAAATACAAAGTAAAAGCCTGACTCTCTTCCTGTCTTAGCCAAATGTAATTATGTGTGATGATTTCTTGTGCGTGTTTTCCAATGTTGGCAGGTGCACACACACACAGATGCACACTCTTTTCCCTTTGCATTTCCCATGAATGGGCATTGTGTGCTAACACCCCTCCTCTCCTTGCTCTTTTTACTTACTACGTCTCAGTGATCTTTCCCCACTTGGGAAACGCGGTTATAGCGTTCCCCGTTCTTCACCACTGTCTGTCCTCATATGCATGCAGCATAATTTAATTTGGCACCACTTAGAGATATTTCTACCTTAAAATTATTGCCATCAATATATTTTTGGAGTATTTGTAATAAATTCAAAATAGTGAATCTGAAACAAAGAAAATTGTGCTTTGAAAAATTGACCCATAGCACTAAAATGCTCTACCAAAACGCAACTATATATATGATAAACTCACACACCATGTATTTGAGAAAGTGTGTATTTGCTAAAATTAATTATAATAATAATTTACTTATTAAGTTACTGACAAATGATTGTTTTTACTTGCATTATTTTAATTGAGTCATTGAATAATGCATTTGTTCTGTGTCTTTACTGATTATTTGTATTTTTCTTCATATAAATATATAACTTGTTAATTTCTCTGTTGTGTTATTCACTTTATTCATTAATTGTTCTGAATCACTTGTGTGTTCTGGTAATTCTCTGGGATGTCCATGGATTTATTCAGCTCCCCTTTTTCGCAGCAATGGAAAATGAACTATACATTGAACCACATCTCCAGCTCTTTTTAAATTCTTTTTCAAATTTTGAAGTAGGGTTTTGCGAAGTTACTAACCTCCCCACTTTTGAGCTCAAGTGCCTTCTGCCTCAGCCTCCTAGAGTGTTGGCCTTACCGGTGGGCCCCACTTCCCCTGCCTTCAGCTGATCTTTTAACTCATTTTAGTACCATTGTGTGGAACGAATTGTACTATCTCTTAGCCATTTTTCTTGCTTTATGCTTCTTGTTAGTTTTAAATTTTGCTTCATATGGATTCTAAAAATTGTTCAAGTTGACTTTAAATTATTTTAATTTAGGAGGTGGAACTGTAAATGATACCTTCTGATGGTTATATTTCATATGTAAGGACATTTTATTTTGCCATCAACAATAAGTTTGTTAAATCTCCTGGTTTTTATTAGATTTTATCTGGACTGTCCTGAGATTTAGGGAATAGCAACTATACATCATTCACAAGATAATAGAAACATTCCTTGATTTCAGTCTTGTCCAGGTACTGTCTTTTTATCACCTAATTGAAGGGGCTTGTATGTGTTTAAAGCTAAGCCTGGAAATATTGCATATTCTTATGTTATCTGTAACATGAAGGGAAAGGTTTCTGGGATTCCATTAAGAAGCATGTTTCTGGCTTTCTATATCTTCTCACTGCATGCCAGATATCTATATAGATAGATATAGATGTACATGTGGATGATATAGGTCTAGCTATATGGATAGACCTTTTCTTGGCATTAAGAAGTAGACACCTAGTTCTGTTGAGTTAATGTTTTACCCCAAGTTACAAGTGAGATATGGAACTAAAACTGAAGTCTCTTTTCCTGCAGGTCAATGACTTTTCCCGTTAATAGTCCTTCAAAAATCCCCTGTTCGCTATATTCTATAAGGCCTCATGCTTACTCCTTGGGTCAAAATCTGCCCCTTTTAGAATGTTCTTGCTCTGACTTCAGCAGTCCAGATGGCTGCAAATGCAGTTACATGATAAGAATAAAAATCCCGTCCAGCACTTTTTATACCATGACTGGGAATTAAGCATTTTAAGCTCCAAGCGTGGGCATTATGTTGATGGATAGGAGGGACCTATCATGGACTTCTTTCCAGAGAAAATTGCCTTTCTATACATTACCACCTCATCACCATGAAGCTGGGTAGCTCCCATGAATAAATTCAAGGACGCATCCTTTTCTATATTTTTTATCATATCCCAAGATTTTTTTCAACTTGTGAGAGTAGGACTTTTTAAAATGTATACCATATGTCCTTATTTGAAATCCAGCTTCAGTAAGAAGCCAAGCTTGTTATTATAATGATAAAACAGGCCAATTTCTGCGTTGGGTCCTGGCTAAATTGAAGGTATGTGCAATCCCCTCTGGAGGCAATTATTTCTCATGTAACCCTTTTAATAACGCCTGCATTTTGTGCTCAAATAAGCTGATCAATAGTAGCTCTGGGAGCTAATCTCACTGATCACAATTTCTTCTGAATGATTCATATGGATAAATTAAACCTAAAAGGACATGCTAAAGTGTCCATCCTCCCAGGTCCTGGGCAGGCACAGGAGAGAGGTCATTAGGAAATTGAGACTTTCTCAGACAACCATGGCCCTTAAGGAAGAAACAAACCACACAGAGACAATGACATCTTCCACAGAGAAGTCCCTGGGCCCTTCCCACACTCCTCTCTCTGGGAAGGTGTGGACACATGAGCAGCCATCTCTGGGCCTGTGGCTGAAGAGCCGTGAGGCCCCACCAGGTGCTCCTGTCCCTTCCCCTCTTGCCCAGGTCCACCCACAGTGGGCCCCACAGTGAGAGTGCTGGCTTCTTGGCAACCTTGCCCTTCAGTTGCTAGCTGGCTACACCTCTTTGGAACAGCCCTTCCATGCAGGGTAAGATAGGAGGCGGGACCTGTGGAGTTTCCATGTGTGAAGAAGAGTTGTCTATTATTATGACTAAAAAGTGCTCAGGACTTCATGGTAAGCCACCAAACACAGGGCTTAGTTGGGATACCCCAGCCGGCAGTAAGCTAAGCCTTGTGCGGTTGTGGAATAATCCCAAGCTACATAAAACAGTTTCAGTATTTAAGTAATGCAGGTATCAGCTCTCCTCCTTCTCACCTAGTTCCTGTGCTAGGGATATCAGAGGAATAAAGTTTTTCTAACAAAACATACCAGTTACCTCTAATATGTAATAAACCAAGTAAGGAAAGAATTGTTCTGGTTGAAACAGGGAAGGGTTGGGAGCTCCTTATGAGATTGGTCTCTCCCTTGGATTCTCTCCTCCAGAGACTTGTGCAATGAATCTGTTGAATGAGTTAGTAAACTCTGTAGTAAATTGTTGTCGATTCTGTAAACATGTCGATGCCAATGACTTGGGTCAAGTCCACCATGAGGCAAAGGATTTGCAGAGGGATGAAACGGTTGCTGAAATTTGTCACCTGGAGTGGCAAGGTGAAGCTTGGACTTGTGTCCATTGGTTCTCAAGCCTGTGTTTAATTGCCAGAACATGTGGAATAATGGGACCACAACAAAGTGCCAGTGAAATTACGTTTGCTGCTTGTGAGAGATCCAAAGTACTGCATTCCTGAGCCCCACCTGGGACTCTGCCTGCAGCATGTTGCTGTGTGACTTGTAGATATGCAGTAGTCCACCTGCCCGGAATTGGCCTCATTTTAACCCTACTAAAGCAATCAAAAATTCCTGTCAGCACTGCCTTTCAATTCCTGGAGAGGACAAGAGGCAGTTCTCTGGGGACCCATGGAGAGAAAGCGTCCTGGTGGTTGATCCACTCAGCTCAGCTGCTCATCCTTTAGTGTTGTACTTTTGCTGAAAAGCCTCTCAGCCCTGTCTGCTGTGATCTCAAGAAAGAGGGATGCGTAAAGTGTCAAGGAAAGGGGAAGGGAAGAGGAGTTACACCAGGACCTTTTCAAAGAAATTCCTGTCATTAGGCACCCTGAGCACCTCCCTTCTGCCTTTCCTCCACGGACCTGGGGTTTTGCAGAGCTGCAGTGAGGTCAGGCAGGGACTGTCTGCATTGCCCATGTCACCTGTGTCACTCTCCTGCAGAAACTGTCTTCATCTGCCTTGTCCCATGCAGACGGCCTGCTCAGCACAAACTGACTAAATTCCACATGCTTCACTGGTTGTTAGAGCCTAATGTTCTTGACATGTTTATACCTCTCGTCACAGTTCCTCTCCAGTTGAGGTTAAGATGCATGGGGTTCACACAGGCTGTGACATCTGCCAAAGGACTACTGGGGCTCCTGTCCTGGACTCAAACAGCCCCATTAGGAGAAGCTTTCAGCAGCTACTTCATCCTGAGCAGCTTGTTCCCAACAAGGTTGGAAAGAGGAAAATGCCTCATGTTCAGAGTTACACAATCACAAGCACATAGTGGTACAAGGAAATACATCTGTACACACAGAAACAAGTGTATGAGTGGGTGCTGTGATAGCTGATTGTGTCAACTTGAGTAAGGAGTGGAAAATTAAATTGGCTCAGCATAATTCTGGGTATGGCTGAGGACATTTACTGAAGATTTGCTGGGATTTCCTTGGTGTGAGTGACAGCACCAATGGGCTTTCTGCCTGTGTGAAATAAGGGAGGGAAGAAGGAAGGCTCGCTTCTGTTTCTTCGGAGGAGGGCCAGTCTTCACCGTCACCATGGATTCCAGTGCGACTCATCAGCCTCTTTGCATGGGAGAACACAGCGAACTCCAAGCCTTCGCCTGCATCCTTCAGGTCTCCAGTGTGTAGACACCTTGCCATACCTGATCCTGTGGGCAGCCACTGGAAGCCAATCCTGTAAATTCTTACATGTTTATAGATTTCACATTAAATCTGTATCTCTCATAAGTGCCAACTGATACAGGTGTGTTCATGCCCATTCCTTCATTCCTAAATATGCATACTTACACACTCAGCACACAAACCTGTGTCATGAAATAAGAAAAATATCACTTTCCACAGTCACCTGAATTACACAAACCAGCAATACTACTTGACAATGTTATTAATTTTGTTGAGAATGGCAATAGCGTTGTGGTTAGGTAGGAAAATTCCTTATTCTTAAAGACATATATTGAAGTATTTAGTAGTAAATGTCATGAGTGCTATAATTTACATTTAAGTGCATATGCAAAATTATATAGATGAATGCTCAAAGGAAGGAACAACTGAGATGAGGGAAAGAAGTGCTAAGGTAAATTACATAAGTATATATATATATATATATATATATATGTGGATCAGTGGCATAACTGTACTGTTGAGCTCTGATGATTTGTTGAGAGTCTTGCTAAGGGGAACAGTCAATAATTAAAAGTTGTTTTTTTTTTTTTTTTTACACTATTTGGACCAACTTTGCATGCTTGTATCTGGTAATCTGAGCAATTTATGTGACGACAACAATTTGCAGTATAACAACCATTGGTGAATTCCTACAATCCTGCCTAGTGACACTATGTATTCTTGCTAATGTTCTCTTAAATTATTATTTTCTTATTCTCTTCAATGATTTGGTCAATCTTCTATGCTTACATCTGATAATCTGGGCAACTTTGTTAACGATAACAATATGTAATATAACAAACACTGTTAATCCCTTTCATTTGGTTTGAAACCCTGTATCATTTTTAATGTCCTTGCTTTGTGTTGTTTGTATTTTGCTATTGTTCTTTTTTTGGATGATTTTCCTTAAAATAAAAATAAACAAATAGAAGAATTATATAGATGAAATAAATATAGCAAAATGTTACAAATTATGGAACTTTTATTCTATTATGCTCTGTGAGTTTCTATCTATTTCAACTTTTTCTTAATTTTAAGTACAGGAGAATGTTGAGTCTGCCGGCATTCGTCCTTCTTGCTTGGGTGTGAACTTTGCTACTTAAGAATTGTCCATGTATGAGTAGCCTTGGCATCCTCAGGGAGCATGTCAGAAATGCAGTGTCTTGGGTCTCCTGCCAGAACTACCGGGTAAAAATGTGTTTTAACAAGATTCCTAGGAGATTTTCACTTGTACTTGTGAGGGATTGAGTGTGTCTCCTCATATGTATCCGTCAGGCATAGTAACTCAGGTTTGTAATTGTAATACTTGGGGAAGGCGATGCGGGTCTAGGCCAGCCTGGGAAACAGAGTGAAACCCTTCAGTGCAAAGGCCCTGCTTGAGTCTCTGCTGCCACAAGAAGCTATCATTCCCATGTGATGGCTATGGAGGTGGTCCCATTGGGAGGTGGTTAGGTTCAGATGAGGTTAAGAGGTGGGACCTACTGATGAGATAGTGCTTTTATGAAGAAGAGGAAGCAACTGGAGTTCTGTTCTTCACCACAGGAAAAGCATGAGAGATGTGCCAAGCACGTACATCCCAGGAAGGGAGCTCTTACCAAAAACTGGGTTAAATAACCCTAAGTTATTGCAGGCTAATCAGGCTTGCAATCTCCCAAGTGAGTGGATGGCGAAAGCTTAAATAAATGAGACAATGAAATATGATTTTAGGGCTCTGGAAGGGACTAACTCTCTTACAGCTTCATCTCTGAGTTAGCCAAAGACTTCTCTGGGCTGCTCGTGTTTACGTGGTTTTCAAACAAAGGAAGAGGAGACTCAAGAAAAATGTGGGAATCTCGCAGGACCTTGGGAGCATTTTCCAAGTAGTAAATTATGTCAATCAGAAGAACTACCTTATCTTTAGGCTGGTATTTATTATAGGAGTGTGGAGCCTGCAGCCATAAGGCTCCTGTGACTAATTGCTTGGAGCCAGACACCCTCAGCTGCAGTCTTGTCAGAAAGTTGCCTGAGCTTCAGACAACTCACAAGTAAAGGCGAAAAGCCAATTGGTTAGCATTAAATCCTGCTCAGAGCCACTTTGTAGTGGTCCTCAACAAGCTCTTACTGCAGAACGTGATGTACCAGTAGCTTGACCTTAGACATCAAAGTTCCTCCAGAACTGTGAGAACACAATTCTTTTAAGTTCCACAGCTTGTAGTATTTGTTACGGCAGTCAGAGTAGACTAAGATCTCACATTTGAGAAGTACTGGTCTGGAGAAAAAAAGCCAACTCGCTTGTCAGAGTGGGCACAGCCTTTTTTTTGGTATTGGGAATCAAACTCAAGACCTTGTGCTTTCCAGGCAAACACTGTGCCACTGAGCTATATCCCTGGCTCTGGACACAGCCTTTTATGTCAGCTCTCCCATCCAGCTGCGTAGCCTCATGGCCTAACTGGATTCCAGGAAGGTGGTAGCCAACTTGCAATGAGCCCTTACTGTGCAAGCATGCTGTAAGTGACTTGTAGTTCCCAAATAGGTGACTTTAGCACCACTGTAGTTTTTCCAAGAAGTTGTTTCTGTAAAAGTCCATCTCTTTGTCTTCATTGATTCAGCTCTGAATTTCTTTAAAAGAGGAATCTAAACTGTTTTATCTAATTCTTCCTTCACCTCTCAACAGGTTCAGGCCCTCTGTATTTCTATAACCTTCTGTGCTTAGTTCTGATTGGAAAGTTGCCGTCTGATCTTATCATAGCCTACTCTCATTTCTTTACTACCCCTGACTGAATCTCACAGTGTGAAACTTTGTCCTAAAATTTTATAATACTGAGAACTTTATAGACTTACAGATGTTTAATAAATGTTTTCTTAGTGTTATGGTTGATACATTGTGTCAACTTGGGGAGTCCAGAGGTTTGGCTGAGTGATTTCAGCAGGAAGCCAGGGTGCTTACTTTGTATACATCCTGAGCCTGTGGAAGAGGGGGGCATGGACATTGTGTGAGAGCTATAGGCCCCCTGGGTGGGGGTAGGCGGTTTACAAGGGAAGGAAAGAGACTGTTTGCAGCCATTCTTGTCTTTTGCTCTGGTTGTTTTTGCTGTGCTCTGCTGCCCTGAATGTTTGCCCTCTGCCATGTACCACTCTGCCTCAGAATCAGCCAAGTATGGACTGAAACCTCCACAAACTGTCAGCTAAATAAACCTTTCCTTCCTTCATTTTGGGTGTTGGGTATTTTGTCTCAGCAACGAGAAAAAAAGTAACCAAGACACTTAGTGATTCAATAAATCAGTGAAACCATGTTACGTTCAATACACTTGTAAGGTTGGTACAATCACGTAAATAAATGCATCATACAAATGTGGAGACACGCGGTAGAGTCTGGTTTGCTGTGAAAAGGGAAAGGGGGCAGTGTGTGCTCTCAGCTGGCAGATTAGAGACCTATCAGATTAGAGACCTGGAAGTGCAAATGCAGCACAGGGCACCTGCCCCCAGCTCTGCTGCCATGCCTCAGAATCCTCAGGGAAGTTTTAAAATTCCTGCTACCTGGGTCTTCCTTCACCCATCATAAATCATAACTCTATATACATTTCCAAAACATTTGAGACAATTTAAATGTGAGCAGGGATGATAACTTCTCTTTACCTGAAGTAAATTTCAGTACCCTGACCAATGAAAATAGTCTCTACTTTTGAGTAACTAATGAGAAGTTTATTCCCCTAGAAAGCTTTGGATATTAAACTTTGGTATTCATATTCTGTATTTTCTAATTTGCTGCTAAAAGCAAAGGCTTTTTAAGGTTTAAAGTTCAAGGTCTCCCCTCCCTCGGGTGAGCTTTGGCATGGAAGTGCTGCAGGCTTATTGCTGGCCTCAGCGGCCTTCTCTCATCTGCATGTTGCCTCTATTGCTCGGAGATTTCAGGAGTAGGTTGCTGAACTTCTTAATTAAATTCCATGCCGCTTCATTTGCTAAACCCGACAAGAATCTTTTGGGAACCAGTGGCTTCTTTTCTGTCTTCTTTGTTATGCTACTTTCTTCTACAGGGATTATTAAATCTTAGAGCTTCTCAGGTGTGGGCCTTTTCTCACTATTTTCCGTTGCTTCTGTGAGTCACATCACCATAACTTTGGTTTCAGTGACCATCAATTGACCGACAACTTCCTGAGTCTGTGTCTTACGACTCATATAGCAGATGACACCAGATGGTATCAATTTAAACAGCAAAAACGTATTCATCCTGTCCTATGCTGGCAGGTGGCAGTCTGAAACCCTGGTGTTCGCAGAGAGGTGCTCTTTCTGAGACCTCTAAGGGTGGGTCCTTCCAGTCTATTCCAGCCGTGGTGCTCCAGTTTTTCTCTGACTTGCAGCTGTAGTGCTTTTGTCCCACTCACCACCCTTCCTCTTGTGTCTGAGACGCTGTCTTCCCTCTCTGTTGTAAGGTCACCAGTCTTACTGGACTAGGAGCCCACTCTACCTCGCATTTTTTTTTTTTTTTGAGAATTTGGGCTAGTGATACATTTTGATGCTTTCTGTTTTATTTTTTTTTATTAAAAAAATAAAAGCACAAAAACATATTAACACACAGACACAAATTAGCATAAAAAATAGTACGATCAAAACTGATCTACAGACAAGGTGACATGGACTCAACAGTGGTTGTTGCTTTACCTATTGATATCTTCGAAGTGTATATATATGAACCCAAATACAGACATGCAAAATTGGTCAGATGGTTAATCCTCTCAACAACAAAAAAACACACACAAAAAAAACCAAAGACAAAAAACAAAACAAAACAAAAACCACCAATAGTTGCTGCTTTACATATTGATATCTTCAAAGTGTGTACTCAGGATAACACATACAGACATATAAGATTGATCAAATAACCCATCATCAATTATTCCTTAGCATTAAGTGATATAATACAATAGTAGAACCATGTCAGCCCTCCTGCATATATGTATATTCATATATACATGCATACATTTTTGTCTCTTTCTTTTCTCCTTTCCCTCGTCCTATCTGTTCTTTGTTTTTGAACAGATTTCCTTCATGTCTCTTAGTTTATATTCCCACCCTCAGGTTCTTATACCAGTGATACAATACGTTGCCTGCACATGTACTGCTGATTTATTTCACTTATGAGTACGGACTCCAGTTTTGACCACTTGCCTACAAAGTCCCCAAAACTGTCTTTCTTTATAGCTGAATAATATTCCATTATATAAAAATGCCACAGTTTTTTAGTCCAGTCTTCTGTGGTGTCCATCTACCTCGCTTTGACTTCATCTTAACTAATCACATTTTCCATGACTCTATGTCCCAAAAAGTGCCACTCTGTATAAAAAGAAGTTAGTACTTAAGTGTGTTTGGGAGGGCACAGTTCAACCCCTACCACTCCCAAATCTCTATCTTCTGCTTCTTCCTTGGCTCTGAGCTGTAGCCGACCTAGTGGACATCTCCACGTGCAGGTCTCACAAACACCTAAAAAGCTAGGAAAAAGATGTAACATTTCCCATCCTTTCCCATCTACCACAGTCATCCATTTCACAGAATAGCATGTTCCAATGAACTTGGTGCACAAAGTAAGAATGTGGTTGATCGGCTGGGGATATAGCTCATGGAATAAGCACCTCCCTGACAAGTGCAAGGTCCTGAGTTCCATCCGTGGTACCGCAAAAAAAAAAAAAAAAAAAAGGAGAGAGCGAATGTGGTTACCATTTCATATCCACTCTCTTCTTATATCCACTCTGCTTCTGCCAGTCATTCAGAAAATCTTAGCACTTAAACCACCTCTCACACAGCCCCACTTCTGTCTTTGTGTCCGTGTTCGCAGTCACTGTGTACTCTGATCCAGCCATGCGTCTAGCTGGAGCTGCTACAGCAACTCTGCATCGGCTCCCACGTCCCGGATTGCCCCTACCAACCCTCCCCCAACAGAGTATGGGGAATGATCTTTTAAAACATAAATTTTATTATGTAGTTTTTCTAATATGATCTTTGAACATTTCCCGTTCCCATGGCATCAATGTCAAAGTGCCCCGTGTGGTTGTAGAGAGCCTGATGGATTGCGCACTGCCCTACCCTCCGGCTCTGCCTCTGCTTTCCCACTCCCCCTCCTCCACACCCCAGCCACTCTGTCTTCTCGGAGTTCTCTGAAAGTTCCTGAGCTTTCCCACACATTATCATTTTTTTTTCTGAAGTCTTTTCCCTGTCTCCCCCTTCTTTGCCCTGCCAGCCCTACTCAGTGTCTGAATATCAGATGAAGTTTCATTTTCCCCAAGCGGTTTTCCTGGAGGCCCAGTGTTTTGCGTAGCTCCTTGCACACAGAAGACGCTTCATAAATATTGGTTGAATAAAATGTCGAATTAGCCCTTTTTTTAAATCTACAGAATGGGAACATACCTTTCTAGGACAGCCAGAGGGAACCACTCCAGAGAGGGCACTGAAGAAAGAGAGAGATTAGTGAGTGGCAGACAAGAGCACTGCCTCGTATGAATATTCTGAAATGTTTATGCCTTTGCTCTTTTTTAGAGTAAATGTTCAGCTCCAGCAGCAGCGAGGCAGTCATCGTGACAGTTTCTGTCTAGCCGGCACAAGCGACGACAGATTTCTGGATGTCTCTCTTCCTCTGGTCAGACCTCTTCAGGGAAAGAGGCGGGCGGGGGCCTTTGGGTCAAGGTCCCATTCGCCCCATCACACTCTGCCCTTGGACAGAAGGTTTACAGTGAATACTCTTAGGTCCCTGGGCCAGGAGAACTTGTGCTTATTGTGACGTGCAGATCTGGATTACATGAAAATAGATCGATTATGTAGTGAGGTAAACAGAACCGTAGGTGTTTAGGGTTAATACCAACAGGTCTCTAGCTGCTGGGTTTTCTCAGTGTGCAGAGTGCTTTTGCATGCATTCCCTTCACTGATTCCTACCACGGACACATGGAAAGAGTCACTATTTTCTCTGTTATACATTTACCAAGTTTATACTTAGTATAGGCAACTGGTATACCGTCCAGAATATAGTCTAAATGGGATGCTCATAGCACAGCCTAAACAGGAAGCTGGGTTTTGTAAATATCAGACAACTGTACCTCTCTCTCCCACTGCCTTCAGTGGTGGGGTTAAGTTTGGCATAGTTGGGTGGGCCTGGCTTGATGTTTTTCATGGAGCTCCTTCTGGACAAACAGTCCCAGTGCTTGTGTCTAGCAGGCCATTTAATTCAGAGCCACTCCTACTGGTACCAGCTAATCATGACGTCACCCTTCATATATGTACACTTTTTGAAGTACTTGCTTTGTACCTATTATCTCACTACACAAATTTGGTGTTGAACTATTATTGCCTCCACTTTACAGATGAGGGAACTAGAACCCAGAGAAATTTAGTGACAGTACAAAGGCTATGTGTAAATTTTAGATCCAAGTGTCAGATTCAGTCATTCTGACTGTAGAACTGGGAGGCTATTAAATCACGTCACTCTCCAGACCATGGTTAGCAAACTTTCTCTGCATTACCATCTGTGTGTCACTGGCCCCTTGCTCAGGTTTTAACTGGATCTGTTTTTCTTATTCTTCTCATCTCCCTGTGATAGGGAAAGGAACACAATTAAAACTTTTTTCTTAGATTAAAAAGAAGTCTTTCTAAAAAGTACTTGTGATGTTCTTGTAGGACATTAGTACTTACTAACTGGTAGTACTTAGTGGGTGATTATAATAATTATGCAGAACAAACAAATTAGCTAAGTTAACTCTCACCAAAGCTCATTCCAATGAGATGTTCAAGACAAAATGAATTCTTCCACTTACTGTTCCCCTGAATGGGAATTCTAAAAGGGAAAGATCATCCTATCAGGGATAATTAAAAGAGGCATCACCTAGACATCACATTTAAAACATACACACCAGCACACACACACTCCTGTAACTTAAGACCTACATGCAGAGGTCGACTGGAAGACTGATTTCAAGGTGGCTTTCTTGAAATAAAAGCAGTGAACATTTGTGATTGAGAACTGCAGCAGCACCTTTAAAATGCTCATATTTCTGAAATAATGAGCTACTTTGCAAGATGACAGATTTAAATGGTGAAGAATATACTTTAAAATACTTGCTGTCTAGGCAAGCTTGTGATATTTCTACAAATGGAGTTTTCATGGTCTGGGGAGAAGTGGGAAGGGTATATTGAGCACTTCTCAGTGTTAACAAGTTCTTTATATTGCAAAGGTCTTCATAATCTCTTTTAATAATTGTTCCTTCCAATGGCTCTGCTATCCCCATTTCATAAACACAGTAAGTGATGCAGATAGAATAAAAAGAATATTTTGAAACCCAGTTCCTGATCAATATTAATGATCTCACCCAGCTGAAAACTGTGGGAAATCAGACTTTCGGTTACCAAGTTGATCTGGGTAGTTCCTAGAAGGAGGTCTGGGGTAAGAGTCACTGCTGTGTGGTGTTCTGGCTGGATCTCCTGTACTGCTATCAACCCTACAGACCCTGAAGACCTAGAGTGGAAGCAGTGAATGCAAAAGCTACCCTGGCTTCCTTCTGGTCTATCAGCTAATGGCAGCTCTTTCTAATCCTGTATTTTGGGAGGAGTGACACAGTCATTTCGAGCAACAACAGCTGTTTGAAATTCCCATCAAATCTGCGCTCAATCTTCTAAACAGAAGGTGACTTGGGAACCTCCCTCTCTACCTTGGCACCCGACTTGTGTGGTCCCCTCAATCACGTGCACAGTATTTTGCACCTGAATTGCCCCAATTCAGATACAATCTGGATGTCAAGCAAAAGGTGAAATTACAAATCCTTGAATGGTGATGGCAAACCTTTTAGAGACAAGGGCACAACTACAACCCAAAACTCGTGTATTTATCACAAAACGTCAACACTACAATTAAACTTGAATATTGAGGTTTTACTTTAGGAAGAAACAAATCTTATACATTAACATCTTTTGTCTTAAAAGAAAAACAAATAACATGTGTCATAGGTTCATCACCACTGCCCTAGAAGATATTTACCTGGATATTATTAAAATGAAATTATTTGAGATCTAACCCACTGTCCAAAGCCCGAGGTGCATTCGCCTTCTGGGCCAGTTCCTTCTCTGATCTTCAGCACTTGGGGTTAGTACTGTGCAGGCCTCCGTTTCCCTCCCATTCCACTAAGCGCTTCTTTGAACATTCAGTCTTCATGAAGTCCACAGAGGTTTTGAGAATAATACATCATATTTTTTATGACTTTGTTCTTATTTCTTTCATGTTCTTAACTTTTTTGCCTACAAGATCATGGGCTCCTCACAGAAGCAGTCTATTCTTACTCTGAGTTGCTCCTGCCCCGTTTAGCATAGTGTGTGTGCAAAGGACGGGTCTGATGACAGAAGCGGGCCCACTGAGTTTCGTAAGTGAATTCCAGGGCCCTTCACTGATTCGCTAATATTTACTAAATTGCTAAAGCTGAAGGGGAAAGTCGCACCTGACTGTCTAAGCGGCTCTTTACTTCCAACTTCTTAGTTCCTTCTTTTTGGCTGCAATTATTCCCTGGCATGTATTATCTTCCGTTTTTCCTCTTTTTCAGTGACCTTGTGCACAGCTTGTAAAATTGCACGGATCTGTGATAAGACAGGGAATTCTGCCATCCTTGACAGATATTCTGTCATTCTGTGCATTTCATAAAAACAGAAGAGGCCGTAGAAATTAGCAATGTCACCTCCAACGTCAAACTCAGTTAACAATCCTTTCCTGTTCATTTTCATACTCCACTTAACCCAAAGTTTTTACTGTTGTCTTCTTTTGTGAAAGTGAAAAACATGTCTGAGGTCGCAAAGATGGTGACAGGAGATGTAGCTGATGTGAAAAAGCTGATGGGGGAAAACTGTGTTTAAATTCAGGGCTTATTAGAGTTATAATATCACATTTGATGAAGATCTTGGAATTCAGTATGTACTATTTGCAGTCAAGAATCCTGAAATCCAACAATTAATCAATTCCATCCAGTCAATGAGAGATACTGGATGATAAACAGATTGGTTACTTTTGGACTGGTTTCTCCTATTCATTCAATATAATATCCCTCTACAAATACACCTACAAAAGAACAACAAACTGCCTCTGCAGATGTGTATCTCACTGTGCATTAGAGCACAGAAGTTAGGTGGAGTTAGGTCGCACTGGGTTTTCAAAGTCAGACTCTTGAAATGACCTTCAGGAAGTTAAATTCTTTCTTTCAGCAGTCTGTTCCCTCCTCCATAAAATGAAGATAATGATAGTGTCTACAGGGTTGTTGCGAGAATTAAATGAGCTAATGGCCCACAATCTGGCATGCTGAGAGGCTCAAATTGTGGCTCTTACTATTACACATACACCATTTAGAAATAATTGTGAAGCGCACAGATGATTTTTTTGGCAGAGAGCAGTACAATAGCACATGTTGTTGAATGTCTAAAGTAGCCATTGGTGACCTATTACACCAGGACATTACCCACTTGCTGGGTTTATTCATTGGGTGCATACATGAGTATTTGGTGGGTGCCTACTCAGTACTATAGACCGTATGAAGGACTAGCAATGCACAAGTGATTTAGATGTGGCGTCTGCCCTTGAAATACTTTTCCAGAAAAGAGATTGCATTAGACTGATAGAGATAATGCAGAAATACTGACAAGGAGTCCAGAAAAGGGATTGAGCCGCACCTCAGTGAAACCAAATGGGTTTTAGAGAGTCAGAGAGGACTATGAATCACTGAGCTATATTTGCTTTATTCCCTAGGTTTCTTCCATCAGGTTTATGATGAAATAACACCAGGAAAATCTGTTCTCTCCTAATATGTGCAAACAAATTCAGAAATGACATATTGCGAAGGTAGGTCATATCTGATTTAACATGCTTCTGGCTTCCTCCTAGGGTGTCATCCTTTGCTCTGTTTCCTCTGCTGCCTCCTTCACTCGTGCCTGCTATTGTGAAGCAGTACATGCATACAGGCCACCCAGTTGCTCCTGTTTTTGAAGGGCAATGACAGACAGTTTTGGGGATCCACTTCATGATTTTGCTTCAGAGTAAATCAGGTATTACTTGGAGTAAGTGGAGGACCATATGATGCTTTTACTTATCAGGAAATAAACATTTTATGGCAAAGATGAAAGGTAACATTTGAGGGGAGAATGGGAATTGAGCATTACTAAGAATGGTGTCGAGGTGGTAGAAAGGCTGCAACTCACCTCTTCTGTGCATATTTAGCAAGACTGAGGCTCTGAAGCGCTGCCAAGGTCCTGTGAGGGCTGTTGCCAGGAGCTTGGAGAATGTACATGCTTCTCAGTCTGTTCCTCTTTCCACCACCAAGTGCTTGCTACCTATGACTTGCGTAACCTGCAAACACTTTTGGTAACCTCTGAGGTCTTCATGGATTATCAGTCTACCTGATTTGATAGTATTTTCAAAAGGTGCTTCTCTCTCTAGCTTGTTATCCTGCTCTCTGACCAACATGTGTTCCTCTATCATGCACTTTATTGCTGTGATGGATTTTAGGATGATTTCTTCCAATCTCTGATGGCAAGGACTGAAGCTGCAAAGTGGACCCAGTGCTTCCCTCTACAAGGTCCTACCTCTTGCTATCTGCTGTTCTCTCTCCTTCCTTTATTCATTTCCTCATTCCGCTCTCTCATTTAGCATTTGCAGAGTACCATCTAGCACAACGCATTCAATCAATATTTGCTGGATTAAACAAAAGCAATGAATTGACAATAGGCAAAGCAATTAGGCATAATGGAAAGATAACATTACATAGTATGGGGATAAGGTAGATCTTAGTAGCAATACAAAATTAATCACAACATCTTTTAATTTGCTCTGTCCAACTGTAAAAGAAATAGTTGCATTGTAAAAGCATCAAGTTTTCTCTTTGCCTCTCTGATCTTTCCTCCTGTGTCCCTGTGTCTTTGTAAGCTCCCCCCTGCTCTATTCCGTTTTTGGTATCAGGAATCGCACTCAGGACCTAGCGCTTGCTGGGCACACACTCTACCACTGAGCTAGATCTGGCCCTACTGCTCTATTTCTGCGGTAATCACCGTAGCTGTTAATTGTGGCATCATGGATCCGTGTTTCTTGTAATCGCGATACATGGCTGTTCCCTTAACATGTTCAAAGCTCCCAAGCACCGTTTTCTTCCCTGGCAAATGCCGGGCATATGTAGACAGAAGTGGCTCTACACATAGCTGATTTCCTCTGCCCTGCCTTAGATTCAGCTCAGGAGTTTCCAGCCAAGAATTTAGAATAAGGCTTGCTGATGGTGCTGTGGGTCTTGTGGTTACTAAGGGAGGAGAAATTCAGTGGGCCAGGGGTATGACTAGGGTGCAAAAGGCAAAACGTGTCCTCTGTGTGACCCGGTTGGAAGTCCTGCTCAAAGACCTCTGAAAATGCCTCACTCTTCCACTTGCTCTGACATGACTTCAAACTCTTGCACAATCTTCCGCCAACAGCTTCTCCAGGTTCTGAGTGGCACCTCATTTCCAGGACATAGTTGTCTGACTTCCAGACCTAACTGTGCCAGTTCAGTTCCTTATATTTCATTTGCCACTTATCCCAGCCTTTTTGTTTTCCACAAGCCTCATAGGCATCCATTTCACAGCCACCACCACCGCCCAGGTAAGGCCTTCAAAAGGCTCATTCATTGCAGGCTATTGATGGGCTTTCCCCTGCAACTGCCAAATTGCTATCTCCATAAGACAGACGGCCTTTTCCATATGCCTGTCATCTGGTCAAGGACCTTTAGTGGCTCCCACTGCCTATGGAAAAGGCCCTCAAGGACTGCTGCTGATTGATGGATTGCTCTGCCAGCACTGTGTGGTGCCCGTGTTTACGAGGCCCTGACACAGTCTTTAATGACCAGTCACATTAATCTCTCTCCAAAAAGGTCTTTGGAGATATTTAATGCACAGCCTGTGTCTCCTTCAAGTAGATGCGTGTGCCTGAGAGGTAGAAGGAACTCCAGAGGAACCATTGAGTTTAAACAACGCTTTGAATGACTTGCCTTCTTTGGGGATATTTCTCCAAACTGATCAGCTTGCTTGAAAGTGAAGGCTGCCTTCATTTTTAGCATCAATCCCAAATTTAAATGCTGATGGTGTCTCAGAACACTGTGATGTTCTTGTGACAGCTAGAGCAAGTCTAATTATGGAAAGATAAATATGAGTTCCAACTTCTTGCTTTTTCCCAGGATGTCACAACCCTAAACTGCTTTGTGTGTTCAGATTTTTGTGAGTCCCTATTATTGTGCAGGAGAAAAGCTTGCATTATTAAATCTACTCGAAGCGGTACAATTTCTTTAGAGACCTAGAGCCCTTCCTGCCTTTACAAATCTGAAGAAATTGGATAAAGAGACAATAACCCAAGTGTTCCTGGAGACACTGGATAGTTTGATCTATTTTCACTGCAGCCTATTTCCAAGGGCAACACATCTCTGATTTTTTTAATCAAATGGTGTGAATTGAAAGTTACAGTCTGACCTCCGGAGCAGACACCACAGGATGTCACCGGCAGCTGTGAATAGTGGGAACACCAGCAAGGCGTTGTCTGGATTTACTGTGGGAAATAACCTTGACCCTACACCGAGGAGGCAGACTACCATCTCAAAGAGTGGGAGGGCTTGGTTTACATTTGGGATTGCTGCATTTTGATCTGATACTCACGATTGTCTGGGCATTGGTTAAATCAGAGCTGGAAGCGCTACTGTACCCAGCTAAGTATAAGATTAGGGATGTCCAACTTCTCAGTATGATCAAATCTTTATTGAGCGAGTGCCACAGATAGGTGCTACTGAGAAATCTTAGTGGAATGAAGAGGCAGAGGGCAACTGAGCACAAAGAATATCACATTTATTTTTGTTACCTAGCAGCAGGAATAACGATTAGTAAATTTATAGATCAAAGACTTATTTACTTATATTTTAATTAGGATCACATTTTTTCAGTTTAATGTGGGACTTCTGAATTTCAAATCTAATAACCTCCATGCCTAATTCAATTCTGGACACACTATATGTCAGGTAAAACTATACAGTGATCGATTAGTTGATTGATTCAGGAGGGAGTACTGTAGAGAGTATTCCTCTTTCCCCAAGAGGTAGGTCTCTTGGGACACTGCTGGTGCCTTCCACAAATCTACAAGAAACCTGAAATGTTTGTCTGTCTTCTCTTTGGTTTCCCTTCCAGCTGATGAGTTCTAAGAGGGCAAAGAGTGCATCCATTGTGTGGCCCAGCTTCGAGGTGATACCTGCCACACTGTGCACATCCAATAAAGGTTTCATGGATGAATGATCTGAAGAGCTGGCACATTTTGTACTCTTGTTTCTCAGTTATTTGCATTTGCTTAAACTCTTGTCATCACAGTGACTCCCAGCCTGAGAGCTCAAGTTTAAGTCTCTATCCTAGTTCTGCACTTGACTCACCATCAAGGCTCAAGGTTTCCAGAGCTAAGAAGAATTACTTCCCCACTTCTCACACCCCCGAAGGGAAGAGAACAAGAACACATCTAAGTCAGTCATGTTCTTGCCAGTGTAGGAGCAGAAAGGTTACATGAGGGAGTGATCTGGTGTAGAGTTTTGCAGCCGAAGGGAGGAAGCAGCTAAAGACTGATAAGGTGGACAGTGTGCACAGAGGCAGGAGGCAGCTGACCTCAGGAGCCATTTGAGAACATGTGAATTTCTGAGAAAGAGATAGACATATAGCCAAAGATCAGATTGGACAAGTTATAACTCAGAGGACATCAAATGAGGTTTGGGGTAGTCTCAGAGGAAGTCCTTTACTTTAATAAGTTCTAGACATTGGAAGAATCCCCTGGAATTTATCTGTTACCACAGGGAAAAAGAATGGAGAGACAGGACTGGGAATAAAAGGTTCTTGATCCTGCTTGCTAAGAGTTTGAAAAAAGGAATGAATGAATTTAGAACTTGACTCTCCAGGTGTAATGATCAGAAACAGATTGGTGATCATTTGTGGAAAGCTTAACTTGAAGAAAAAGGCATCAGGAAATAGATGGCTGCTTCTGTTGTTAGAATTATGAACACCTTAACTTTACCTCCATTTACTAACCCATCTGTTCTTTTCAAGCAAATCCTCCTCTCATTCCACCTTGTTATCTGCTGAGGGATGAATGATGAAACATACATGTGACCTCCAGATGAGTAAGCCTGGTAGTTGCTTCTGAACGTGGGGTTTCTCTGAACGTAAGGTTCTCGTTGTTGTGGCTTTTTTCTTAAAATGAGAAAGACAGAAAAGAGCCTGCTGGGGATGAAATTTTAATTTTTAGGCTAGAATGTTTTCAGGAGCTTTTTAATAGGACTTTTGAATTCATGCTCTTGAGGAGACTCTGCAGCCTGCTGGGGTGTAGGAGAGAGCTCTTATTCACTGGGTATCTGGGAGCCAGGGCACAGCCCCTACTGTGAATACCTCAAACCTAGAAATAATCACTCATTTTGGCATGGTATTCAGCCAGGAATCTGATTTTTGAAACTTCAGCACACACACACACACACACAAAACAGGTGCTGGGTGTTTAGCTCAGCAGCACAGTGCCTGCCTGGCAAGTGTGAGGTCGAGAGTTCAGATCCCAGTACTGCTGCCCACCCCCCACCCCCAAAAAAACCCACCAGTTTCTATGGGTTTTGCTCTGCTAACACATGAAGAGGGCAGGGTTTACAACTGGATCGTTCCTTTTCTTGGAGATGGGGAGTTGCATCTTTCTCTGCTCTCTGATAGAGCCGCTTTCGCTACTGTGCACTGTAAAATCTGTTGCCTTCCTAAATATTAGCATATGGTTCACCTTCCCTGCCCTACTCTTGCTTTCTGTCTCTCCCTCCATCCTGTCCCCCTTTGCTCCCTCCTTTCCTTCCTCTCCCTCATCTCCTCCCCTTCTCTCTCCTTTTTGGAGGGTATTAATTTTTGACAATTCACCAGTCCAAACTGTTCAGTTTGACAAATGCGTATTTCCACATGACCAGCTCTCAAAATATGACATAAAATATTTGCTTCAGTTTGGAATGATCTCTTATGCTCCTTTCCAACCCGAAGGCCCCCTGGGTTCTGATTTCTGTAATCAGTGTTGCCTGTTCTTCATGTCATGTAAGCATTTAGTATAAGAAGTCCATGTGTGCTTGCTTCTTTCTTTCCTAATAGAAATTTTTTCGTGCTGATGTATTAGGAGTTCTGTTTTTCCTATTGTTGCATACTATTCCACAGTATGCTGATACTAGAGTTTGCGTATCAGCTTTCTTGCTAAGGAACATATTTACTTTTGACTATTATGACCTAGTTTTGACACTTTTGACTACTATGAAATTATTTCAGGTCCTTTTAAGGGCGTGTATTTTTATTTTTTTCTGGGTATAAGCTAGAGATGTAATTGTTGGGTGATAGGTAGACACTTGCCTTTTTAGAATTGACTAACGAGTCTTCAAAGCTGTTGAATGGGGTTTTATACCCATAAGTACCGGGGGCTGAGTGGAGCTCTGGGGGCGGGGCAGAGCGCCTGGCAAACCCCGGTCCCGTAAGTACCAGTACCTCCAAATCTTCACCAACATTTTGTGTTCTTGCTATGTTTATTGATTCACTATTTATTGATTTATATTTATAATTTTTTGATACCTGGAACTGAACTCAGGACCTTGCACTTGCCAGGCAGGAACTTGTGCTGCTGAGCTATATCCCCAACCCCTCATTTCTTTACTTTTAACTGCATTTATTTAGGTTTTACTCTAGGGGTTGCAAAATGCTATTTCATATTTATCAATTTATTTATTTTGATACTTGGGACTGAACCCAAGGTTGTGCCTATGTGAAGCACTCAACCTGCTACTAAGTTACCTTCTCCCAACCCAGGGCTTCTCATCTTTAAAATTTGCATTTCCCTAGTGACTAATGACATTGACCATCTTTTGTGCTCATTGGCCTTTTGTGTCTATGTAATTTTTGAAGCATCTGTTTAAGGTATTCTTTGCCCAATATTTTATTACAATAAGTTTTTATTGATGGTTGCTAGAAATGTGTTATATTTTTGAGATACAAATTCTCTTCCAGACATATATAACATTTTCATATTCAATATTTTATATAATCTGAAGGTTGCTTTTCTACTTTCTTACTCATGTCTATCAAAGAGCAAGAATTTTTATTTCGGTAACATTAATATATAAATTATTTTTTAATGTTTGTTTTTAATAATAAATGTTTGTTTACTTTGAAGTTATAAAGTCATTCTCATGTTTTCCCTAGAAGTTTGACAAATTTGTTTTAAATTTAGGTTTATAAAGCATATAACTTTGCATTTTAAAATTTTATTTTGTTTTTTTGAGACAGGATCTCACCATGTAGCTCAGGCTGGCTTCAGACTCACTATGTAGCTCAGATTGGCCTTGCAAACTGTGATGAGTCTCCTGCCTCAGCCTCCTAAGGGCTGGGATTACAAGTGTGTCCCACGAAGTCCCACTAATGTATCTGTAGCTGACAATAAAAATTGTAAACACTTATGGAGTACCTTGTAATATTTTGATATATGTACACATTGAATAGCATGCAACTCAGGGTAAATCTACTCAAACATTTAGTTTTCTTTCTATGTGGGGAAAACAGTCAAAATCACTTCTTCTAGGTATTTAAAATTATAGAGTGCATCACATTACCTATAGTTAGCTCACTATGTGTAGAACAGCAGAACTTCTCCAATCTATTATTTAGTACCCACTAATTCCCTCTTACCATCTCTCCCTTCCCCTGCATTTCCCAGCCTCTGGTAACCCCCATTTGTCTCTGAGTCTCTCTGGAATCCACCCTCCTAGAGGACACCTGTGAGAGCACATGGTGTTTTTCTTCCTGCGCCTGCTTACGTCACTCAACACGATGCTCTCCAGTTCCACCACTGTGCTGCAAATGGCAGGACTCATGCAACAGAAAACATGCCTCAATAATTATCTTGATAGAATAATGTTCTCTAATGTTAATTAGATTCAAATTGTATCTTTCCTTTTTTACTCATCTAGGTTTCTATCCATTATCATTTCCTTCAGCCTGAAAAAATTCTCCTAACAGATCTTGAAAGGAGAGATTTTTGTGCTCCTTTTTATTATTTACCTTTTGAAAATAAGTTATCTTGATTTTGTTTTGGTCTAGAAATACTATTTTGCCTTTGTGTATTGAGGATAGAAGTCTAGGTTTACACAGTTTTTTCTTTCAACCCATTACAGTAAAATATTGTTCTGGTCTCTATTGTCTTAGGTGACAAGTTAGTCATTTTGTAATTTACCCTTGTATATAATCTTTTCTCTCTGGATTCTTTTCATATTTTTGCTTATTTGAGGGTTTTTAGCACTGTGGTATTGTACGAATTATTCTGGGTTTTTAAAAATTTATTCTGTTTAGATTTCAAAGAAGTTTTAAAACGTGTAAATTAAAGTTTTTCAACAAGTTTTGAAAATTCTTAGCCAATAGCTCTTCAGATATTTCTAGTGACTTATATTCTCTCTTTTCCCTTCTAAGATTTCTGTTACGCATTTGTTAGTATAGTCAGTATTGTCACATAGATCATGATCTGTTTAATCTTTGCGGTTAGTTTTTCTTATATTCCAGGTTGGATTAATTGTATGTTCCAGTTTTTCAGTTCTTTTCTATTGTGTTAGTCTACTGTTAGCACTGTGAAATAGATTCTTCATTTCTAATATTGCATTTTTGTTTAGCTTGCTTTCATTTTTTGTATCCTTGATCTCTCATCTGAGATTCCTCATGTCTTTATATACGAAGTTCTGCTTTTCCACCAGATTTTCAACATGTTTATCATAGTCATTTTACACTCCTTGAAGAGTAATTCAGACACTTAGGTGCATCTATAGCCCTACTTCTATTGACATTTTCCTCTCTTGACAAGTCAACTCATTTTTAAAAAATGTATGAAACCCACAGCTTCATAATGTTATATGAGTAATGTTATGTGAGAGAATATTAGAGACAGGCAAAACTATCATTTGTCTCCAGAAAAAATATGCTTTTCCCTATCAGTTACTGTTTCTGGAGCTGAATCACTGTACCCCTCTCCCTACTTAGTGAAGGAATAGGCTTTTAGCGTAGGCAAGGCTGTGCTGGCCTCTGTGTTTGCCTCTCACTTACCAGCTTTTGCTGCCACTAGAGCATTTTCTCTGCACTCCATTTTTACCCTCAGATCTGCATTTCTCAGCGTCTCTCCATTTCTCAGTGTCTTTCCACTCTCCCACTCCATCCACAGTCCAGATTTTAAGAAAGACTCCCTTCCCTGATAGAGACAATTTTCTGGTTTTTGTCCCATGTTCCTAGCTGTGCTGGCCACAAGGTGAGGAGTCACCAAGGTACCACAGAACTCTTAACTGGTCAAGAGAGTCTCTACACAACCATAGGAAATGATTACATGTTGTCTGCTGTCTCCTACCCCTGATACTAGTAGGGTCCCCGGTCTGTAACTGTTCCACCAGGGATGGAGAGGTGCCAGACTGTTCCCAGCTCCTATTAGTTTTGACTAATTAATTTCTGTATCCTCAGTTACCCAGTGAATTAAAATGAAAACAACAATGTACTCCAGCTTGCCCACCTCTCCTTCTTGTCAGAGAGGGGGTGCTGTCCCTTATGATCTGTTTGTACCCCACTTAGAAGCAGAAGTTGGCTGCTTTGCTGTTCTTGCCACCATTTCTGTTGATGGAATTTTTATTTCCTACTTAAACGTTGTGCTACTTTTAAATTTTGATTCTTTATAATAATGTGCTGAAATCATGAGATCTGAGGGTCTGCTGCTCTCAGATTTTCAGTATGGTAAGGTGGAAAGATTTCACCCTCTTTTGTTCTATTTTTGGACACGAAGAAAAAAAAAAGATGTCCTTGTTAGAATACATTCCCATTCAGCTAGGCACCTCTTGGCAAATAGTAATTGGCAGTTAGCTCACTTGAAGCTCATCTCAAGAATGATTTCCTTTCTAGTACACTCTTGGGAACAGAACTCTCATGGACATGGAGCAATTGAGCAAAATTAAGAGGTACTCCATTCTCCTGCCAGTCCCTGAACTGCCAGTTACCCACAAGTTATAGTTTAGTTTTAACTTTCAGTAAACAAACAAAAACTAAAACCAAAAAAACCCTGATGCATTGGCCTAGATTCTGGAAATGAAGTAGGAACTCCTTGACTCTTCAGGGTCAGTGGAGGTGTTAGTGAATTTGCAGCATGAGAATCAACATGCTTAGCTCCTCACTCTGAGAAAACTCAGCACTGGCAAATTATCTGTGAAAAGGTGTCATAGAAATCCTGTGGCCTTCTTGTTGCACATAAACTACAGTTTGTGCATGACTGGGGCACACCACCTATGTGAGGTCCACATCTGTTGTCCTCAGAAGGCTTCTGCTCAGCTTGAGGACTTTGTGTCAGATGGTATGGGGACAGAACAGACACGTTCCTCACAGACATTCAGTGTGACCGCCTCAGTCAAAATATGTTTTCTTCCCATTTTTTAAGAAGAATCACTCACTCTAAACAAGGAGTTCACAATTTCCTTGCACTTAAATAGAAGTGGAGGAGACTGAGCAAAAGCTTGTATCGAGTACTTAGTTTGTGACCATAATGGTACGTTTGTAAATGTAGGGTGTGATCACTGAAGTAGAGGGTACTATGCTCTAAATCAGGAAGGCAAAGCACACAAATAGGCAAAATATCAAGCTTGCTTTGGCTGCTGTTGTTTGTGTTTTTAAAATTAAAAATGTTAAAATTGACAATTATTGTGCCTATCTATGCAGTATTATATAGTGTTTTGATCTTTGCATGTGTTGTAAAACATTCAATCAAACTAATTAGCATCTTCTCACCTTACCAACTTAGAAATTTTGGGTAATGACAATATTAAATATCTAGTCTTTAAAAATTTTGAAATATGTAAATGGCCATCATGAAGTGAAAGAGATAACTAAATTTATTTTTCCAACCTAGGTGAAACTCTGTACCCCTTGATTAACATGTCCTATATCACCCTTCCCACTCACTCCAGCTTCTAGTAATCACTTTTCTACTCTGCTTCTATGAGATTGACTTTTGAAAACTCCACATACAGTGAACTCATATAGAGTATATCTTTCTGTGTCTGGCTTATTTCATGTAATATAATATTTGAAAGTTGTCCAAAAATGGTTCAGCTTATTTCGCTTAATATAATATTTGAAAGTTGTCCAAAAAAATCGTTCAAACAGTGTTCAAAGAGCTCAGACAGAAAAGTGCTGGAAGAAAAAGAAGTGAGGGGAATAGGGAGACCAGACTCAAAGCCCATGAGGGGTTCAGAAGTGTGAGTCATGGGTGGGAGACACAGGGAACTTTGTCATACATAGTCACGTCAAGGAGTTGGAGCTACTATGGCACTTGATACAATTTCATTGGTATTCTTCTCACTCCTATAGAAAGGTGAGAGGCTGAAATGTGTAGAATCACCAAGTGCCCAACTGTAGAGGGAACCTATTTGTAAGCTCTAAATATGATATCATGACATTTGGCTGTAGTGGTGACCATCTTTAAGCACATCTATGCCCTTACATCATTGACATGGCTTATATTAAACTGTGAAATTAAGTCCTAGCAACACTGTTCTGAGCCTATTTCAGAGTTACTTCTGATCTCATTTATCCAGAACCGTGGTTGTCAGTGGGGTGTATGTTCCAAGAACTCTTGGGAGACTTACAAATGCAAATGTCTGGGTTTTACCTCAGCTCTGTGGCATAGAGCGGCAGTGGTCTCTGTGAGAATCACCTGTATGTGTACATCAAGCAAGGTGATTCTGGCCTGGAAATCTGGTTATAAACTATTGCTCAACAGGAGAAACTCACAAACTTTAGCACACCTCAGAATCACCTTGTAACATATTATCTGACAAATGGGAGCTTCTCCATCCTCAGTTTCTCACTCAGCGGGTATGGGATGGCCCAAAATAGCATTGCTAACAAATTTTCTGGTTATGCTGATGGGATGTGGCTGATGTGGAAACTGTACTTAGAGACTGGAAAAAATTCAAAGCTATCAGAACTAATATACATTGCATAACCATATGGCTCGTGTATACAAGTCATAGGTTTCCTGAAGGGAGGGGCGGAGACTGAATTTGGGGTTTGGGGTGGCTATGTGCCCTGCCTTTGCTCCTCCATACACTGGTCAGGCCAAGATTTTTCTCAGTTCCTCCCAGCTATGTTCTGAAGTAGCAGAGAACAGTCTACATTCCAGCTGGCTCTTGCTGCCTCTAAAAGTACCTATCTTTCCCTATTTTGACCTTTGAGAAGAATGGTGAGAACAGACCCTATAGGGAGGTTTCTGCCATGGCCCACGTTGTGCTGGCATCATGAGGCGAAATGTGCAATCTTCTTAAGGGCCTCCTCATTGCAGAAAGGTCAGACCTGGAGGCAAGGACATAGGGCGGGCAGGATGATGGGACCCCTTGGGCGGGTGATGGGAACATCTTATGGCTGACACTGTCTAGAAGTTCTGCCTGATGTCAGTCATGACAATCAGATTTATTTCTTCATATGTTTCATTTTTTGGAGTTTTTATTATTTTTTTTTATTTTGTTGATACTGGGAATCAAACTCAGTGTCTTTCACTTGCCAGGCAGGTGCTGTGCTGCTGAGCTACATCCCCAGTCTCTCACTTTTGTTTTTAAATTCTCTACAGGTATTTTTCTCTTTATCATTTGCACCTATGGAGAATTTACCCTACTGCTCTGCCCTTGATATGCTACTGCTTGGAGGTGCAAAGTTGGGTTTTTTTATGTTGTCCATTTTATTCTGGCCAAAATTTACTCTTTTTCAAAGAACCAAAGAAGGAAATAGACTTTCCAGTGTAAGGATTTCTGCAAAGTCCCTGGAGATCAAAGATTTTTAATTCTTGGACATCGAACATTCTGTGAATTGTTTTGTGAAGCAAGGCACTCAACAGAAAGTAAATAGACTCCTTTTCTTAAGACAAGAAGGCAAAGAAGAAGAAGCAAAAGGAGAAGGAGGAGGAAGAGGGAAGACAGGGAAATGAACAGGGAAGGGGAGAAATGGGGGGAGGGAGGAATAGGCGTGCATAGGAACCTCCTTGCTGTAGTATGCTCCCAGACATACCCTCTCCTTTTGATTTTCAAGAGCTGGGTTTTGTACTGGTGTTGTGGGCAAGGCTCATGCCAGGAAGGTGGAGGAATTCAAGCAGAAACAGTTTCTGAGCATTTTGTATTGGTCTCTGGCAAGGGAACACTTGACTGAACAAGAACCAGCCAGATGCAACGTCTCCAAGGTGACTATGTAATAACTTAGGTGCCAGTAATTTCCTAGGAGACCAGCATAATTATATCCAGACAAATTGCTTGAACAGCCACATATTTATTAGCGTGAGATTAAAACTCTCAAGTTTGAACAAACATAGAGAGTAACTACAGTAGCAAAAACTGTGAGGATTGCGGGCATTTCTCTAACACACAACACCAGAGGGATGATCAGGGGTCAGATAGGTGCTGGGGCCTGGGGTAAGGTTTCTGAGGCCAAGGCTGCGGGTCCTTCTTTACTGGCGATGGGGATTACAGTAATTGAATGTAGGAATTTAGAACTTGTATCAGTTACTTAACTGATGTGCAACAAATCACTCTGAAATTCAGTGTATTTAAAGGACAACCATTTATTTAGTTTGTAATTCAGGCTGGACTCAGTTCTGGTTTCATCTTGGCCCTTGGGTCTCTCTTGGTGCAGACTGGCTAGGCAGCCATCCTAGATTCTGAGGCTGTGGGGTAGCTGTCAGGAGGGCTGAGCTAAGTGTCTTCAACCCTCCAGCAACTGAAGCCAGACTTGGCCTCAGGGCTGCTACGGGGTTCCAAGAGGGCAATCCAGGCAAGCCTCAGGGAGCCTACTTTGAAATTAGCACACCACGATTCCCACTGAGGTCTGTTGGCTGCAGCAAGGTACAAAGCGAGCCCAGAGTCAGTGAATGAAGAGAGAAATTTCACATCTGGATGAAAGGGGCTGCAGTGACACCCAACACAGGGTGTGTGTGCAGAGGAAGGACTGTGGGCTTCCAGAATCTAGAAGACCCTTTAGAAAGACCAAAACACGAATAAACACAGTGTTGCAGGTGCTGGCAGGAATAAACCCTGAGCATTCAAGCCAGGGCTCTCCTTGAGTCTGTATTTTTGTTCAGTTGAACTAGGCACATTCATTAAACAAGTTCTGTAAGCAAGGTGCTGCATTAGGTGTTCTAAAGGGAACAGTAGGTTTTAAAAAAGAAAGACATTTTTCTTGATTTCTAGGAGTCTACACTGTAGACACACAGAGACAAGTGCTACCGCAGTGTCTGCGCAATCACCAGCATTGCGATATTTTACAGTAATGAACATAAGGGAGGAAATATAAGATGATATAATTATTGCTGTAAGAACTGGAACAGAGTGAGGGAATCTGATGTACCTCTGGTTGGACTGTGCTGAGCCGAGCCAAGAAGGCCTGAAATGGTAGTGTCTCTCCAGTGTGGCTGAGATATTAGAAGCAGGCATACAGAGATGTGTGTGACTCAGCCATTAGAAGGTAACAGGGAAGTCAGGTGAATGTAGGTTTTTGACCAGTTGGCTTAATTTGCCAACCATTACCTACTTTAAGGTAAGATGAATATAAAAAATTAGAAGATAAGAAGCAACAACAGCAGAGACAGAGGCAGACAAAAACCCACAGAGGGGTAGCTAAATATCAACTAAATGTAACTAAGGTTAGTTCTTGCTGAATAGTGGTTGTCAGTGGCCTGAGATTGAGGCACTGAACTGTGATAGTTTGTCTAGATCCTTGCAAACCCATGCTTACATTTTTGTCTTGGGTTCCTACCCTCTATGAACTTTTTTTGTTTTCTCATATTCGAAGAAAGACTTAGATAGTCCTGCAGGGATCTTGCATAGACTTTCTCTTCGAAATTAGTTGATAAAAGAGTGGTATCAAAATAAATATTGTATACCTTTTACGCCCTTTAACAACTGATTGACTGATTTCATATATCTTGGCCTCCTAAGGTCATGTTATAAAAAATACTCTATTAAAATATATATCCATTCTGGTCATATTCTTGATGTCCTGAGAGTCTATCGCCAGGTTATGAAATCTGTCCCTCTGAATCACAGAATGTGATTCCTGGAGCATTTTAGCTTTCACAATGGGGAGTTTCCCATCCTTGCCCTGATGGGGTATCACAGTGGCAGAGGCTCAGCAGGAGGAAGAGGCCCCGTGGTGCAGTGTGAGGAGGGAGCCAGCTGTGGTGACAAGTCTCTGGATCCAGACTTCCTGTGCAAATGATGGCGATTTTCCTTGTTAGTCATGTAACAGAGGGCAAGATTTTAGCCTGCCTATGATTTGGTTTTTCATCTATAAAATGAAAAAAGTGAACAATGCATGGTTCTAGTAATTGTGAGAATTAAGTGAGATGATGCATAGAAAGGTTTTAAACCAATATTAGGTGCTGGCAACAGCTAAATAGACACCTGCAATTAATTAATAGTAATAATAGAATTATCTCTTTGTCCACTCGCTCTGTATTATTTTCCACTAAGTACTTATTATGTCCTTTGCATTGTATATGAAGTAAAACAAGGAGCAATTTATGTTTTCCAGGCTTTATAGAGTTAAAAAACAAATAAATGAGGCCAACATCAGGCAGATGTGTTACATGCTTGAAAGAGGTTAAGACAAAATGCTGAGGCAGCACAGAAAAGGAAGAGCAGCCCTAGCCAGGCTCAGCATGTGGCATCTGATGGGAGGATGTTTAGAATTAGGCAGGCTGTGGTGAGCCTGGGATAGATATGGGGATGGGAGAGAAAAGTCACTTCAATGCTTCTAATTTAAAACGAGGAAATTGGTCCATATAATTTTCAGTTGCATAAGAGCTCTAAAATTCAATTCTACAAAATCGTGCTTTCATGTCTTGATGAATATATGAGAATTCTGTAAAAGAGTTATTGCATCCAAAATTTTTAGCTGCTGGGCATGAAGTTTACCCAGTATTTACAACAAAACAGATTACTAGTGGAAACTTGAATTAGAAAAACTGCTGACACATTGGAAAATATAATTTGCACCCAATGACTTGAAAAAAAAAGTACCCGGTAATTCTGCAGTTCCTAAATGGGGCCTAATGGCACTTTCATTTTTCACATTGGCATTTCAAGGTTGTTCTGACAAAGCTCACCTGGGAAGAAGGGCTTTTAGTAAAGTGGCAAGACGGTACTTCCTCTGATGTCTCAATTCAAGCCAGGGCTTTCAAATCATTTAGATACCAAAAATGGCAGTGCTCTTATAAGTTAGGGGAGTGACTTGCCCATTTCATTATCTGTATGAATTACTTGAGGTGTTCATAAATCAAGTGCAGCTTCTGGGAGCTCTGTCAGAAGACCTCGAGCCAGTAAGGCGTACAGCAGAGTCAAGGGTCCTGGATGGCCTGGGGGCCTGGGGCAGATCGTCTTGAAAGAGTTCTTAAGGAGCACTGTGTTCTGTATTTCACTTCCACAATGGCTAGAGTTAACCCAAAAGTGACGGTAGGGGACTGCTGGTTAAAACTTATAACTGGCTTTGTTACAGCACAGTCAAGGGACTATGTTTCTGAATTAGGGCCTAGAAAAAAAAGTATTAAAAGATTATGGGGATCTGGGGATATTATCTACTGAGTGAAGGAGAGGGTGGGATGGTTTGTCAAAAGTCACACACAATAAACATTACAAAATGCACGTTCTAGAAGCAGTCCTGTTTTATGTGCTGCTATGGTTTAAATCTAAAACTTCCCCTCAGAGTCTCATGTGTTTAGAGGTGGAGCTATTGGTAGGTAATTAGATCATGGGGTATTACGTGCATTACTGGACCAATCCATTAATGAGTATTAGCAGGTGGGGTTCTGTTGTGGAGGTGGGTGACTAAGGATATGCCTTTGGATGGTATCTCTCCTGTTCTGGCTCTCTTTCTCTCTCTCTCTCTCTCTCTCTCTCCCCCACCAGCTGCCGTGAGTTGAACAGATTCCCTCTGCTGGGCTCCTTCACCACCATGTTTGTGTCTTGGAGAGAATATTTGACTGAGCCCTCTGAGACTGTGAGCCAAGACAAATCTCTGAGTTGTGTGTCATGTTTTTAGTCCTAGAGCTGAAAACCTGACTAATACAAGTGCCAATGATAATCCAATAATGAATCTTTTTGTCAAGGTGTACCTTAAAGAAAAATAAATTTATTTGCCAATTGAGAGTCAGGAGACAAAATCTGTCCATTGAGAAGTTCAAAAGCTAGTGTCTGGTCTTAGTTCCTCCAGGTTTTCCTCACCATTGGGCACCCCTTAGACATTTCTGTGCCCCTCAAAGTGCCTCAGCCTGTTCCTCGTGCTATTTCCCTGAAAACTTTCTCTCTGCTTCTATGACTCAAGTGAATTCTAGGATTTGTCTCTGAAGGATACTTTCTAAACAGTATAATTAAGTGGCATAAAAAAGCAATGGCATCAAAAAGAATCCCAGATATTAGTTAGTACAAAACATGGAAATTGTACAACCCCCAACTCACAGTGCATCTTGCTATCAATAAAAATGAGAGAAGAGTCTAGAAGAAAAAAAAAAATCTCTCCTACATCCAGCTTTAGGCTTCTCAATAGGGTCTGGGATGATATGTAAATGTAAAATTTGTACTGGTTCAAGCATGTGTACTGGGTGCTATTTTTCAGGATGGAAGCATTTCGCTAGAGGAAGGAGGTGCTGGCTCCAGTGGGTGCCCAGACTCTGCAGCATGAGTTAAGCCTAGAGATGATCACCCACTTGGAGACAAGAAATGATGAGGATACTTCTGTTTCAGAAGCATTTCTTTTAATGATAACTCAATTAATTTTAATAGCAGTGCCTATGAATTGCCTTATAAAATACTGTCCAAGGTGCCTTATAAAATCTACAATTTAATGGACAATTTAGAATGCTCCTTCAAAGCAATGTGCAATGTCATATTGGAGTTTGGAAAGAGACTAATCTGTCTCTTCATAGGAGTTTTAGTGGCAGCCCCTGTTGGAGAAGATGAGTCTTTTCCTTTGTCCAGCTGGGTGACTGGTAAGTGTCAAGTGTTAGCAAGACAGAGAAAGGGCAAGAGGAGCAAGTGAGGGAAGGCATAACCCTCAGAGGGTAAAAGGAGTCGGGCGAGGTGTGTCATAGTCTCTTTTCTTTAAAAGGAAGTGGGTCATACCTCTGAGAAGTGGCTGCCCTGCCAGCAAATTTGGTGCGCACAGTTGCTCAGCTGTGCCTCCTTACCACAGCCACTAGTTAGCCACCCACTACCAACCAGGAGCACAGGAAATTTCACACATGCTGTGGACAGGTGAGATAGTCATCACTCAAAACTTCCTTCTGGAACATGTCTGTGGAGACATCCTTTAAGAGATAAAATATGCCTAGGTTGATTTTTGTTCTAAATAATGACTTTAACATGAAAAAGTAAGATGAAAAATAACTGTTTCTATAGAAGTATTTGATGTATATTTAGAAGAGATTAAAGATGGCTGTAAATTGTCAGGTCGGTGGTGGCTCACGTGCTCCCACATCATGCAGACGTGTTCCTGGCCCAGCTCCAGGAGCCCTCGTGACCTCCTGAGGTTCTGTTTCACCTGGCGGAACACAGTGCACAGAGCGATGCTCTGCAGACGGCTACCTGACGGAGTGAGCTCCATGTGATGGTGGCAGATACCATATGCTTTTCCTCCAGCCCAACAGAAGGCCCTGAGGGTGATGCTCAGAGAGAAGCAGCATTGCAGACCGACTCTAGTCACAGAGTGACTTTCCCGTGCACATGTGGCTACTCTCTTGCCTACCTGAATCATCTCTGCCTTTCTCAACACTCTCCATCTCTCAAAATAAGCTTGAAGCATTTTTAGACACCATTTATCACTGTATTTCATTGTTTGAGAATCCTACAGTTCCTGTAGCTGGCACCCCACAATTAACAATCATACTGTCTATGGTTATATATGATTCTCTGGTGACTCCAGATGTGAAACCCTGCTTCCTTAATGACTCTGTAGCTGTCTCTGGCAAAGCAGCGTCTGCTCTGCTGAGCTCAGTCAGGGCCAGACACTCAGCTCTCACTCATTTGCTCCTTGGCCCTTATCACCCCTCCAGGGACCGGGGTTTGTCAGCCAAATCAGCCAGAGACAGAGAGACAGCGTGTTACAGTAAATACACCACCGCATGAGGGGCAGGGGCTATAGGTGCTTCTGCTGTCACCATTTAACGAGATGCGGACCTTTGCATAGGCCACGAAGCTCCATATGCATCCTTTCTTCTTCTTTACAGATAGAACTTTTGTAAAAGGGAAGGAGACCAGGAAAGGCAGGGAGAGGGGAGGGAGGGGAAGGGCAGAGGGTGGGAAAACAGTAACAATGGCTATGTTCATGTGCTGACCCCCCACGAAGGTTGCCGTCATTATGTATGGCAAAAAAGCACTACTCTAAATAGAAATGAAAAAAATAAAATTAGGATATAACCCTCTGTGTCCCTATCTCACAATTGAAAAAAAAATGGAAGTGACAGAGATTTCCAGAATAGCAAACTATTATGGAAACGGAAAGTGTTATTATGCCACTTAACAGTACAGAGAAGGGAAAACTGAGATGCACTGACCACACCCTACCTGGAGTGGCATTAGGGAAATAAGATTTCACATCTGGAGCCTCCAAAGGATCATGGCAACAGGAGCATTAATTGTGAGGTGCCAGCCACAGGGGTGCTTGGACTGTCAAGCTACGAACCATAGTAATAAATGTCTAGAAATGCTGGTGGGACAAGAAGGGAGAGCACCTTCAGCACAAAGGCAGCTGTGCCCTGGGCCTCTGGGTCAGGCTGGTAGATTCTCCTCAGACTGACTGGCTAACACACTCCTCCCTCAGGGCACTGAGTCCCTCGTAGCCTGTTTAGAAAGGAAGCAGTATACAAAGGTAAAGTGTTTCATTTATGTCACCTGCTTTCCGCAAACCCCTTCCGGTTCCGGAGGCTGTCCTTAAGACCATTGAAATGTAAGTCACAAAGCCAGAGAGCTCTTGAGCCCCTGCCTGGAAACAGAAATGACCTAGGGACCGGCTGTTGTGTTGGAGCACTTGTGCTGCAGGAAGCAAAGGAGAAAATACAGTCCTGATGGGTCTGACTGTCTGGTGAACAGAGGCTCAGATCTGGCCTAAGTGTTAACCTGTTCTGAAAAGCGCCTGTCACGGAGGCAGGAGCAATGTGAGCAGAAGCTAGTGAGGTCACCTTGTGCAAGCTTTGGGCTCTCAAGCTAATGGAGGGTCTAGAGTTACAATGACAGGGTGAGGCAGGGAGGGTGGGAGGGTTCTCAGTAGCTTTAGGTCTCTGCAGACAGGAAGCCTAGGGTGCTTTTGGAACTTTCCAGGCTACCCGTTCGAACTTGAAGGTTCATCAGGAGAAAAGAGGGAGGTGGATTAAGTATTTGCAAACAGTGGAATTTAATGGCACTCATCCATGTGTCATCTCTTTGGGGCATTTAGAGGCCAGCTGTGTCCAGTGAAAAAGTTCCTGCAGAACAGGCGTAGGGGCAAAATCCCAGTCTGGTAGCAATGAGATTGAATTCTTTGGGTCCATCCTAACTGTCTCAAATTGGAGACATTTTGCTTTCCCCCCTTTTCCTATGGTTCATATGGTTGCTTGTAAACTTCAGTCAGAGGCACATCTTGCACAGGACCAAGTCGCAAGTGTATGAGGCTTAAGCTCCTGCAAAAGAGTTCTCTGGAAATGTGAACACAGGCCATGGTCCTCATGTGTGATAGCTGAAATACGGAGTTGGGTGGTTGTCCTCGAAATAACAGAATTCAAACGCTCTATTGACACTATACTTGGTACCATGTGGTACTTTTAGTACTCTGATGATAATGAGAAGAGGGAAGACCTCACCCAGGAGACTGGTGTGGTAGAAGTGCTTAGTGTATCACTGTTGCTCATGGGGAACAGCAGCGCAGAGGTGGGAGGCATCCTGTGACAGCAAATCCCCTTGGAAACACCAGCTTTTCCACTTTTGACGTACTTGATGCTTATTGACTTGATGAATAGATCTTGAACTTACCCTAGATAATTCCAACCCTCTAGTCCTCTTAACCCATTTATCGTCAAGTTGTACCAACTCAAAGGGAAAGTGCGTAAGAAATTATAGATAAAGTTTCTGAAACAGTAAGAGTTAACAATGTGACCAGCACTAATACCAGAATGCAAAGCTCTGATATTACCATATTCCCAACAGTACAGTATTAAAGAACATGACCTTTAAATATTAATTCTAGGATGTTGTATTAATTGAATACGTATTATATGCTAAGTAAACTCTCTATATTATTTCATTGTATTATCACAGCCAGGATGTGTTAGTGTGTGAACAGAAAAAAAAATACGGAGATAAATATCAGACTCTTACGGTGGTAATTTCCTTGTGGAAGAAGGATGGTATTAGCGGAATCTTCTTTTTCTGTAAATTAATTAATGACACAGTAGAAATCTATAATTTTGCAAAAGTATTTATCATAGCCATGAAACACACAAGGTGTATAGGAATAAATCTACAAAGAGGCATGAGAAACCTTTACCTAGAAAATGATAAACCTCATCAAACTATCTTTAACAAGACCTAAGTAAATGAAAGAAAAATTCATGCTCATGGATAAGTTTTGACATTTCAAAGATATAAGTTCTCTGCAAATCCTACCATAGAGTCAATGCAATTCCATTCACAATTCCAAACAGAATTTTAATGCAATGTTGGAATGGCAATCTAAAATTTATATGAAAGAGCAAAAGGTTAAGAATAGGCAACGTATTCCTGAAGAAGAATAAACTGAAACATTTGCCTTTGATATTAAGACATTATAAATTTATAATGCTGTTCAATAAAAATGTAATGCAGTTATAGAAGTAATTTAAAATCTAGTAGCAACATTAAGAAATAGAAACAGATGATATAAATTTTAGTGTAAATTATATTTATCTCAACATATCTAAAATGGTATTTCATATATAATCAATAGAAAAATTAGTAAAGAATCATTTTACATGCTTTTTTTATAGTAAGTCCTAAAATCCTGTGTGTATTTTATACATAGAGTTCATTTCATTTTAGATTGACAATTTCAGGTACACAATAGTTAAAGGGTCTAATGTCTATCATACTGGCACAATTTCATAGTATTTAAGTAAATATGATCAAAGACTGACTTATATTTTTAAAAGCTTAAGATATGGAGGGAGGGCGCAGCCCCCCCGGCGACTCCCGACAGAGATCGGCTTGTTGGCGGCGGAGACGCCCGGCGGTCCCACGTTTCGCACGTGTCGGGCGAGCCGCGCAGAGGGCCCCAAACGCCGCCGGAAGCGGAGAGAGGGATTTGCTGGGTCCTAGCGCCCTGAGAGCGCGGACGGCTCGATCCCTCCCGCCTCCCGAGCCGGCGCAGCCCCCCGGCGGCTCCCGACAGAGATCGGCTTGTTGGCGGCGGAGACGCCCGGCAATCCCACGTTTCGCGCGTGTCGGGCGAGCCGCGCGGAAAGCCCCAAACGCCGCCGGAAGCGGAGAAAAAGATTTACTGGGTCCTAGCACCCCGAGAATACAGACAGCTCGATCCCTCCCGCCCCCCGACCCGGCGCAGCTCTCCGGCGACTCCCGACAGAGATCGGCTCTCTGGCGGCGGCAACGCCCAGCGGTCTCACGTTTCGTGAGCATCGGGCGGGCCGCGCAGAAAGCCCCAAAGGATAGACTGGCACCTTGGAACCTTCATGCCTGCAGGGACTCCAATAACTGGTGAGATATCAGCGCTCGCGACCAGATCACCGAGTGGGGGAGGAGATCCATCCCTATACCTGCAGGGAACCCTGGGAGGGTGGGGGAGCAGTCTTACACACCTCACCCAGGTCACTA
>PVLD010004938.1:0-118749 GCA_004027595.1 Dinomys branickii
CCCCCCCGTCCCATTCAGACCCGGAGGTTTTCTGCATTGACCTGTAGAAATGGAATTAGTGGGAGATACTGAGGGAGGACTGGGCGGATTGTTCCGGGGCCTGATGTGCGCATTCCCCAGGGACTTCCTTGTCAGGAGTCCCATAAAACAAGGTTATTCTCCAGTCCTCAGCTGCCCTGCTAGTCAGCCAGTGAGGGAAAGGAAAAAGTCCCCCACTTGGATCAGTTTTGTAAGACCCAGGCAAGGATTTTAGGACTTTGGAGATTTATCCACAAACTTTTATGTATTCTCACTTTCATCCCTCTTCTCTCTAATTCCCTCTTCCTGCCATCCCTACTTCTTTTTCTTCTTCACTGCCATAATCCCTGGCACTACACAGGCAAGATGAGCTGTTGGTTTCATAAGATGAGTAATGAAAGGCAGAAATATATGAACATACTTGAAGTTCCAGGTATCTAAGAAAACCAAAGTGTTCCCATTTACTTTTAATAACTCAGAATAGTGCTCTCTGGTATAAAAATTATTTCTGTATCAGAATGGAAATGCAAATTTTTCTAATGGCTCCGGTTAAAAGACAGCATCTCCTTTTTTCATTACAGTTTGCTTGTATAACACATGGTTCTAGGGCACAGTGGGACTCTGTCTCTGAATTACGATGACCAAAGATGACCAAAATTGATTTATATCATAAACAGGGAAATGTGAAGTGGCTAAAGAGGTAAGGTTTGTACAATTTACCAAAACTGGTAAAATATTGACACCAGTAGATAGATAAGTTTTTTTTTTTTTTTTTTTTTTCAGTACTGGGGATCAAACTCAGGACCCTGAGCTTGCTAGGCAGGCGCTTATTCCACTGAGCTATATCTCCAGCCCAATAGATAAGTTGTATAAAATTAAATACCTACAGCATCCACTAAAAAAACTATAGAAAAGATGAACTCAAAACCATCCTAGATAAATCAAAATGTAATTCTAAAATACATTCAAGTATGCACAAGAAAGCAGATTTTTAAAAATTCAGAACAGAGGAAATAACAGAACAATAACAAAAGAAGTAGCAGAGATAAGCCTTAACCTCCAACCAATAATTATATTGAATGTAAATTATCTAAATATCCTAAGTAAAAGAAGGAGATTAACAAAATGGATTTAAAAACTTAAATGCTGGCTATAAGAAATTCACTTTAACATGGTAAAATAGGAAAGTTCAAAGTGAAAAGATGGAAAAATATGTCTACTAAAATATTACTAAAATCACAACAGAGTAATATATTTTCTTACTTTTTCCAGAGAATAAAAAATAATTTGAAAACATTAGAAATGATACAGAATTTAACTAAACAAGAAGATAGGAATTCAGCAGTGGTTGTTATATTGCATATTGTTGTCTTCAAATTAGTTGTATATACTATCATATATAAGCATGCAAAGTTGGTCAACAATTAAAAAGAAAAAGATTTAAACATGAACTGTTCCTTTCAATAAACCAATAGAAATCAGCAGTACATGACTGGAAGAAAGACAGCCTCTTCAATAAATGGTGCTGGAAAAACTGGCTTGCCACATGCTGAATACTAAAATTAGACCCATTCCTATCATCATGCACCAAAATAAAGTCAAAATGGCTTAAAGATCTAAATATTAAAATAGAAACACTAGATCTATTGGAAGAGAAAGTAAGTGGAAATCTTGAAGACATAAAGGTAGGCAGAGAGTTCATGAACAAAAACCAAACTGCATGGGAATACTTCAAAGAATCAACAAATGGGATCTCATCTTATGGAAAAGTTTTTACACATCAAAAGAAATCACCAACAAGGTGAAAAGAAAACCTATGAATTGGGAAAAATTTTAGCCAACTGTCCCTCAGACAAAGGACTCCTGTCTACATCATACAAAGAATTAAAGATAATCAGGTCCCCAAAATTCAAAGACCCATCCAAAGGTGGGCATCTGAGATGAGTGCACACTTCTCAGAGGAAGAAATACAAATGGCAAATAAATACATAAAAAAAAAGTTCAAAATCATTAGTCATTCAAGAAATGCAACAGTGAGATTTTACCTCACCCCAGAAAGAATGGCTATCATCAAGAAATCAACCCACAACAAATACTGGAGGGGCTGTGAGGAAAAAGGAACACTTCTCCACTTTTGGTGGGAGTGTAGACTGGTGCAACCACTGTGGAAATCAGTGTGGAGATTCCTCAGTAAACTAGGATGAGAGATCCCATTCAGCTCAGCTATTCCCCTCCTGAGTGTTTTCCCAGAAGAACTGAAAACATTATACCACAGTGATATATGTGGGCCCATGTTTATAGTAGCGCAATTTGTTACAGCTAAATCTCCAAAACAACCCAAATGTCCATCAACTGAGGAATGGCTTAAAAAGATGTGGTATTTTTATACAATGGAGTATTACTCAGCTATAAAGAAAGATAAACTCGAGGCTTTTATAGGTAAATGGATGCAACTAGAGACCATACTCATAAGTGAAATGAATCAGATTCACATGTGTAAACATTTTATTTCCTCCCTACTATAAGAACCTGAAAGAGTAAATAAAATCTGAAGGGTACGATAAATATTGTGAAAAGGAAAAGAAACTGCTCAAATAGGAAGGAGCAACTGGGATGAAGGAGGGGAGAGGGAAAAGAAAGAAAGAAGAGAAAAAGTATGTCTAGGTATACACAGAATAGCTAGGATAATTATACTACTAAAGTCTGCTGGTTTACTAAAAGGAACTGTTAGTGTATAATTGTTTGATGTATCTTGCATGCCTATATCTGGTTATCTGTGCAGCCATTTTGAAGATAACATTATGTGATGTAACAGCCAGTGTTAATATCCTAGCACCTTGTTTTGAAATTTTTTATCATTTTTATTGTTCTCTATGTTCTTTTGTTTATGTATTTGTTTTATTTTTTTCTTTTCTCTTTAAAATGAAAAACAAAATTTATATGTATATACAAGGATAGCTGGGATAGGTGTATTTCCTATCAGCACGGGAATTTTGACCTGCTCTGTTTACAACCTGGGCCGGTTCACCCATCTTTAGGCAAACTGGTGGTCCCCGCTCCCGGGAGGTCACCATATTGATGCCCAACTTAGTGCGGACGCCCGATCAGCATAGCTCATTGCCACCCAGAGCTCCTGGACTCAAGCGATCCTCCTACCTCAGCCTCCCGGGTAGCTGGGACTACAGGCAATCACCACTGCGTCCCTCAATAGGTGTATTTCTGATGTCTGTGGTTTATTGAAAGGAACAGTCAATGCTTAAAATTTTCTTTTTTCTTGGCCAATTTTGCATGCTTGTATCTGGTAATGAGAATGACTGATCTGAAAACAACAATACACAGCCTAAGAACCATTGTTGAACTCCTACCATCTTGTATGGGGAAGCTCTGCATCATTTCCAACTTTTTTATTACATATTACTGTCTTTGATTGTTTGATCAGTCTTACATTCTTACATCTGGTGGACTGAGTAACTTTGCTGAAGATAACAATACGTAATGTGGGAACTATTGTTAATACCTACCATTTTGTTTTGAGGTCATGTATCGTTTTTGTGTTTCATTGTTGTTTTGTTAGTTTTTTAATCTTTAAAATAAAAAATGAAATAAGCAGTACAATTATTCCAGCTATTCTTGTATATACACACATATATATTTTCTTTCTTCTTTCTTTCTTTCTTTCTTTCTTTCTTTCTTTCTTTCTTTCTTTCTTTCTTTCTTCTCTCTTTTCCTTCATCCCAGTTGTTCCTTCCCTTTGAGCACTATATATATATATATATATATATATATATGAAAAAATGTTCAATGTCATTGGTCATTTAAGAAATGCAAATTCAAACAACAGTGAGATTGTATCTCACACCAGAAAGAATGGCTATCCTCAAGAAATCAACCAATATCAAGTGTTGGTGAGGCTGTGGGAAAGAGAGACCCTTCTCCACTGCTGGTGGGAATGTAGACTGGTGCAACCACTGTGGAAATCAGTGTGGAGATTTCTCAAAAAAACTAGGACTAGATGTCTTGATTAACCTAGCTGTTCCCCTTCTGGGTATTTTTCCAGAAGAACTGAAAACATCATACGACAGTGATATATGTGTACCTATATTTATAGCAGCACAATTTGTCATAGCTAAATCTTGGAAACAACACAAATGTCCATCAGTTGAGGAATGGATAAAACAAGATGTGCTATTTTTATACAAGGAGTATTACTCAGATATAAAAAGATAAACCTGAGGCTTTTATAGGAAAGTGGATGCAACTAGAGATCATACTCATAAGTGAAATAAATCAGATCCACATGTGTAAACATCATATTGTCTCCCTAGTGTAAGAATCAGAAAGAGTAAATAAAATCTGAAAGGTACAATAGATATTGTGAAAGTATAATTTAAAGCAAAGGAGAAAAGTCAGTGCACCAAGAAAATCAATAATCTTCACTGTGTTTCTCTTAAGTAATGTAGATGCAAAATATACGAAGAACTTGTACAATAAAAAGGAGAAATAGAAAAATCTACAACTATAGCTGGCAACTGCCATATTGTTCTCTTTTATGTGACTTAAAACATAAAACATTCAGACACTTGAATAAGAGGTGTGTGGTAGATAAAAGCATTGAAGACGGCGGTGATAACGTGCAGTACAGCTAGATGTATAAGCAGGTGGTGCAGACAGAAGCAGAGATTCGGAGTCATGTGGGTATAGATGACGACTGAAACTATGAGCATCCTTAAATTTGCCAAGAAGGGAATACAGAGTCTTTCTTTCTTTCTTTCTTTCTTTCTTTCTTTCTTTCTTTCTTTCTTTCTTTCTTTCTTTCTTTCTTTCTTTTTGAGACAGGGTCTTGCTATGCAGTTAAGGCTGGTCTTGCACTCATTTTGTACCCCAGGCTAGTCTTGAACTCACTATAATCCTTCTGCTTCAGCCTCCCAAGTTCCGGGACTACAGGCATGTGCCACCATGCCTAGCTTCAGAGTGTTTTTTAAAAAGAGTAGATCTTTAAACTTTTAGGAATTCTAACATTTGGTGGTGTAAAGGACAGATTACCCTGAAAGAAAAACAGAAAAGTGGTTAAATATGTTACAGAAAAGACAAGCGTGATGTAGAAATTAAGGGTATTTAAAAACAAATAATTGTTCACAAATGAATGCTGCTGAAAAGACATACAGGATCTAAAGTGTTAACAAGGAGTTTCTCGACCTTAAGGTCATTAATGGGCCTAGCAAGAGGGATATAAGTGGAAGGAAAAATTAGTGTAAATATGTGACTGAAAAAAATAAGAAGTGAAGATGCCAAGTTTAAATAAGTCTTTTGGGAAGTGTGTGGAGAAGGATGGTCGGGATACGCGGGGCAGAGGGAGAGGTTTGACTGCTTGGGCTATTGATGGACATGTGGAGCTTTTTTTTAAACTTCCATTGTCTTTGGTCTTTCTTTTTTCTCCTTCCTTCCCTCCTTCCTCCTTTCCTTTTTTCCCCATTTCTTTCCTTCCTCTTCCCCCTGCTTTTTATTTTTGTCTGTCTCTCCCAGAGGAGGAAAAGACCAGGCAAAGTTGAGAACAAAAGACTGATTTTGGGGAACATTTCGCAGAAGGAAAGGAATAAAATCAAAGCAAAGCAATGGAAAGGAGGAGGTCTCAGAGAGAGGAATTACGCCTCTTCCTACAGGAAGAGACCAGAAGCGCAGACCCAAGAGCCTCCGCTCTGCCTTCAGCTCTGCCCCCGCGTCCAGCCGGGCAGCACGGTGACAGTGAGGGAGACTTCCTCCTGTCCTCTTCGACCTATATCATTAAGGAGAGTCCAGAATATCATTCCCAAAACATCTAGCAAAATTGTAGTGTATTCCACGAGCTTTAATTGGCCCATGTACTAAACCCTGAAATAATGACTGAGTTCAGGGAGGATGAGATGTATTTGTGGCCACAACTGGAGGTGTGGATGGGGTCATGTGACCTCCAGTGGGAGCCAGCAGATCCTCAAATGGACAAGAAAGATCAAATTCAGATCATTCAAAATACACTCAATAATTCTACTTTCCTGCCCAGCATATAATCCATGAGGTGTGCAATTATTAGACATGATAAGTGACTGATTTGAGCTTTTCTTCTACTCCTTTTTCCTATAAAATTGCACTGAAGGGGCTATGGTCCAGTGAAAAAGACCTGAAGGAAAGATGCTCCATGGATGGGTTCTGTTTTATTTTATTTTATTTTTATTTTATTATTATTATTTTTTTTTTTTTTTTGCGGTACTGGGGATCGAACTCAGGACCCTGCGCTTGCTAGGCAAGCGCTTATTCCACTGAGCTATATCCCCAGCCCCATGGATGGGTTCTGAATCATGATGAGTGAATGGCTCGTAATAAGAAACAATAATTAAGTTTAAGACAAGGATTTTTAGGGAGGGAGGAGACAAAGTGTTTTTACATAGGCTAGCACATGTAGAGTACACTATGATTGAAAATGTGAAAATATGTCATTTCAATGTTACTGAACATAACTTCAGGATGGGCATGATGGAACATGTCTATAGTTTCTGCATTGTTGGAGGCTGAGGCAGAAAGAGTGCCTATTTGAGCCCAACCTCGGTAACTTAGCAACTTAGCAAGAACTTGTTTCAAAATAAAAAATAAAGAACAGAATAAGGATGGAGCTCAGCACAAAGTTCAATCTCCAGTACAAACTCCCTACCAAAACCCACACCTGTATCAGCCTGCATTTCTCTAAGTAATGCCCTAATATAGTATTGCTAAAATTAGTTTTTATCAGCTATACACCATTAAGTATTTTGGCATATGAGGTGGTTTTGTGAGTCTTGTGTATACATTTAATAGAACACAAAATAAGGCTTCAATCCAGGAAGGTTTCCGCTCTACCCCAAATAACAATCTGAGGACTTTAGCATCAGTGCTGGTGAACTGGGAGTCCCTCATGAGCCCCAACTAAGCATCTATGTCTGTTTGTTTTGCCTAGTTCTGATCTTAAAATGAAAGAGGCATCCAGAGGGACATGCTGAGTTGATATTTTAGCAAGCCTCCCCCTTTCATCTTCTGAAGGATTGATTCATAGTCATCCTCACTCTGTTAGGTGAGGCTCCTACAACACTTTATTGGAGGCAGGATATTCAGCTAGACCCTTCCTTGTTTTTCCTTCCACTGTTATTTGCATGCAGTGCAGCCCCTGAATCGCATGATTATTCCAGTGCAAAAATCATGTCTTCATTATAAATGTATTTGTTCACTGGTTCATTTGCTTATTTAACAAGCATGTTGTCTTGGTTACTTTTCTGTCATTGCTAAGGCAAAATACCCGACTCTCACAATTAAGGAAGGAAAGGTTCATTTAGCTTGCAGTTTGTGGAGGTTTCAGTCTGTACTTGGCTGGCTCCAAGACCGGGTGGCACATGGCAGAGGGCAAACAAGAACAGGGGGGAGCTAGGGCCATGCAGTCTTTTCCCTCCATTACACTGTGTGCAAACCATCCTCCTCAAGGGCAGGTGTAGCCCTCACACCCATAATCCCAGCGTAGGACCACGGATCAATCAAAAACACAGAACCCTGACCCAAGACTGCATGAGGATTTGGGGGACATGCAAACACAAACCATAACACATGTATGAATGGTCCTGTGCATGGTAGGAACAGTAGCTATGAAAACAAGCGGGATATAATCCCACAAGAACGTTTCCTGACATGTTTTACTTGGCCTGCATGTGTGGTGTCTTTGTCTGTCCATGCCTCAATACTCAGTAAAAGCTGTGCCCATAGTAGAGAAATGGTTTATTTAAGTCATTGATGGAGGAGAATTGTACCTAATGTAACTCTACTCCATAGGCTTGCTATGAACAGCTACTAAATCAAATTATGAAGTGTGTAATTTTCCCATCCTCTTTAGTTATAGAACATTAATACAAACCATTTATCCCAGTCTATCATGCAGGCAACTGGCCCATGTTATTTTTTTAAAACATTACAGCAGCTTTATAAATTCCTCATTTTCCATAGGTGGCATCTAGAACTGGGAGAAGCTAAAAGTTTCATCCACTAAGCAGCAGAGTTGGGCTTTGAACCCCGGCTGTCAGGTGACGAAGGTCAGCACTACCCATCCCTCGTCCCGTGTTAGCTGTAACCACCTCGTGCAGTATCTCCTTTCTATTCCTTAACTTCTGGTACACGGAACCCGAGCTCGGTATCTCCCTTGTCTCTTACTGGCCCCAGTGTAACGTAACTTGTGACAAGAGAAGCCCAATAGCTGAAGCTTAGTTTGGATTCACGTGTTTGATAATGTCAGTTACCATGACTCCTCTGCAGAAAGGATTACTGTATCTATTTTGTCCATAGGTGGGCCATTCAGACACAAATTTATACATTCTTTGTTATCCCTCTACCTATCTGGGCTCGGTGAGAAAAGAACAAGTGCTTCAAAAGTTCCGAGAGGAGCTATAAGCTGTTGCCTTACAGTTTCTGGGCCATGGGCAGGTAGCCAGCCAGTGGACACAGTCACCTTGGTGATCTCCCACTGAGATGAGAATCCTCTTCTTATGTACAATGGGCTCTTTGAACTTCAACATTCATGATTCTTCTCCCTCTAAAGAGAGGTTTAGATGCATAAACACCATCAAGAGAGCTTTGTTCTCACTGTTCTTGCACATACACAGTACCTATATTTTGCACCTGTTTATGAAACCTATTTTTGTTGCAAGTCCTTCGAACCACAATCAGGCCCTTTTCATTGTGAGAGGTTAGATCAGGGACGTAGTGGGAGCAAATTCTGCCGAAAACTAGCTTTGTTGTAAACATTATAAACATGAGCTCCCAAAGCTTGGTTGCTAGGGAATGCACACAATGAAAAGTACCCAGATAGGGTTTATGTGCAGGAGATAATAAAGGGCCAAGGTGATGGGAAAAAACATCAATCAGGAGTGGTTCCATGGAGTGGTGTCTCTGAGGTCAGTGTCAATGAGCATCTTCATCACTGCCTTTTTGAAAGGTTAAAGTTTCCCTGTCCATATGCAGGAATGAACCAAAAAAAATGTATACCCTGAAACAATAACATACAGACAAGACAGCGCCAGGAAGACAAAGCCCAGTCAGCTGTGTTTCCTGACAGTTCTGGCCCAGCACACTTCCGCCCAGACTGAGCGCTGGGTGTCTAAAGAATAATTTTCACAAGTGATGTCAGGATGGATGGCCCTGTTCCAACGGCCTCAGGGCTTATCTTCTGGGACAGAGAGTTAAGATGAGGTACCAGGCTGTGAACTGTTGTCACAATTTGACCAGGGGCTGAAAGAGATAAGAGGCCAATTTTTTGGAGTTCTCATTCACATAGGAGAGCAGGGTGGCTGAAAAGGACCCTCTACTTTAATAAAATAAAATTCCATTTTGCTTATGTGTATACTTTTACATGCATCAGTTTTGCAGCATCTACTAAATACTATATGTCATAACTTAATCATCACCCACCTCTGTGAAGTGGGTGGTGTCATTCCCAATTTACAGTTGGGGAACCAACACAGGGGGACAAAGGGATACACACAGGTCATATGTGTGACAATTTTGAAGTTCTTACACCTGATCCCAGAACCTACCTTTGGTCACTCACATTGCTGCCTTTATTTGATGATATTTTAGAAATTATTATTATTTTCTCAAAAAAATTTAGTCATAAGGCTTTCATCATAGGATGCCATAGACTTAATATTTGTGTTTTTTATATTTAATGAATGTTGTTGGTCATAGATAAAGTAGCTTAATTTCTAAAATGCAGCAAAAAAGCGTGTCTTTAGATATTAGCTCATACGTCTCAAACCAGAGTGTATGCGACTAGTGAGCCTTCCGCTAGCGCAGAAGTTCAAAGTCTACCTCTGTGAGTATCCACACTGGGGTGTAGATGCATTAGAAATTATATGAAAGCACATGTGACTACCTATTATAAGGCAGAAAGAAAAATGAACAAGATAAAATAAGAAGCATTCAAATAAATGTTGAATCTGTAGCCACTTGCTTCAAGTTTTAGGCTGAGTCTGGGAAGTTCTGGGTTTGTGTCCATAACCTTCCGTTTAGAACCACTTTGATGAAAAAAAAGTATAAAAAGCACTATACAAGGAAATGCAAGTGCTACTTTGCAAAAATAAAGTGTCACAAGTCTTGCTATCTTGCTGTCCACAGAAAGACTTATTTAATAATTTCAGGAACTGTCTGGAAGAACTATATGTTAAAATAAAATAGAGATTCTTCATGCAACAGCCACAAACTATGTATTTTAAGAAAAATAGGGAGAAGCAAACAACCAACTTCTTGATCTGAGGAAGAAAGTAAAGATGGCAAGCTACAAAGAGGAAGGGAGGGATAAGAAAATGATTCTTGCCATGTTTACTTAATTGTCTTGTGGATGTCATGGAGTTCACCGAACCCTCTCTGGGGCACAGTGTTCTACGGCACTGTGAGCAGCTTCCAAGAAAAGGAGAAGGCAGTTTAACCCACCAGCAACCTCCCAGAGAATGGCACAGATGAGAGGGACAGCATGCCTAGAAATACAAATACAGAGAGTATATATAGCAAATACAGAGAGTATATATAGCAAATACAGAGAGTATATATAGCAACAAAGACAGTTTCGGCAATATGATTACACACATGATAGGAAGGCGCTCTAGGGCCTGGACCTCTCCCTACAGTAATTCAGGCCCAATAGGTGTCACTCTCATCAGTTCTACTAGGTTGGCTCATGTTTGCAACAAGTATGTCAACTTTTGCGTTATGAAGCAAGTACAGATGAAGACATTCTCAGGATCAAAGGGATTTGGGCTGTTATTGGATTCTATGGTAGGGTCACAGAGGTAACTTCGGGTGTTTCCACAGTCCCTCCATCAAAGAACCTTTGAAATACTTAAGTAAAGGATTGTGTATGCAATGCAGTGCCTTTAACAGTTTGCGAAGTCCACCCACCCAGTTCACCTTCTTCTGTGCAGAGCTCTGTGAAAGCCACCCAGGAGTTGGCCTAGTGTTACAGGCAAGTGTTCTGTTATTTTAGATACAGCGATGCTGTCTTGGAGATTTACTGGTTAAAATGTGAAGTTTCTCTCCAGCTTAAGCAAAATCTCAACTTCAAATGTGACACAAAATTCAATTTAATAATCTGGCTTTGCCAGTTTCTCACTCCATCTGTTTGACATCTTGGTCTTGATCAGCCTTTACTTAACAAGCAGAGGGAATAACAATCCATTTCAGTGTCAGCCTAATTTAAGCCACTATTTTCTGATACATTATTGATGTTACAAACTGTTCTAACTCAGCTGGATCATATAATTGATATAATTATATAAATGTGATTTTAATTAAATTATATTATCCAACTTATTAAGCAAAATATAACCTAATAAAATCTTCTCAAATTCATACTCAACAAATATATGAAGCATAAAAAGTACCAAATTTTTCCACTACTAAAAAAGAATGGCTTTTTTTATTTTTTATTTTTTATTTTTATTTATTTTTTTTGAATGGCTTTTTTTTAAAGACATTGAAGATGCCACTGATATTTTTTGAAAATAAGCTAATCGGAAAACGTTTCCCAAATTAGAAATTTGAATCCAAGAAAATATCAGTACATGTACTTGAAAGGGCACTTACAAATTACTATGCAAAAGAAGCTGAGACTATTTTCAAGGGAAGCATAATTATTCAAATATTTATTTTTTAAAGATTTTGTTGGCCTGGATTGCTAGTGACTTTTAATTAATGTCTTACAAATCTGTTGTTATGCATAGCGTTCTACTGGTGGCATGTTTTAGTATGTTCTTGGGTCATGTTTTTGCATAGTCGTAAAATAAATGCAATGCGTTTATTGCCCAACGAGCACATAAAGTAATTGAACTCTATGATGGGTGTATCACAAACATCCTCTATGATCGGAAAACAGCACACTCACATGATTACCAAATGCGGCAGAGATGTTGCTGTTGTGTGGTTGTCATCTTCTCTACCTGTGTAGTTCTATAGTGAAGCAAAACTTTTGAGAAGTAGACTTGGAATTTTGACATTCCAAAGCATTTAAATATTCCCTTTTGCAAGCAAAATTATTTAAATTTGCAAAACTTAGCAGGCTACTAGTGAGCTAGGGGCTTATGGAAACTGAGTGTTTTAGGCCTTTTTCTCTGAATCCTGAGGAGAGACACAGTTCATCGCAGGGCAGTGGGGTAGGCGTTACCTGAAGCTAGTCACCTAGGCCCAAATAAATCAGAAAATCGTAAGGTCCTCAATTTCTCCCCGTTTTGCTCTTGTCTCCCTCCTTTGGTCTCTTTCATGTCCCCACTTGTGACCGTTCTCTGATATCAAAGTATCCTCAAGGAGACTTTTCCCCAACTGGCTTTTTTCTCTTTATCCCAGTTCACAGCCCCATCTTATACATGGCTTTGGCTCAGTTCAGCATTCTGCAACTTGACAGCTCCAGTAAAATTGCTTCCTGGCAATTTATTCCTGATCACTTAGTCCAAATTTCCAAAGGAAAGTTCTAACTGGTCCAGCTCATCTTTGTATGCCAGCCCCTGGGTAAGTGAGGACACGTCTCTGTAAGGACTTGCCCCTCCCCCCAGCAGGGGCGGGGAGGGAGCCAGAGGTCAGCAGGCCAGGTCTTACGCTTCAAGGAGCGAAGGCTGTGGGTGAAACCTATTCCCCAAGAAAGGCCGGAGGCAAGGCTGACACACTAGCAACCCTAGGACATTTTATGTGTGTAATTATTATCAATTTATTTTAATTAACAAATAATTGTGAGTGATTATGGGGTAAAATGTGCTATTTTGATCTGGGAGTTTTATTTTTAATATGATCTCAAATCACTATTAAACACTCACTAATTCATTGAATATATTTTTATGAAGCAACGTGAATAGGTCCAATAGAAGGCAGAAACAGCAGTTCGAGAAGGAAACTGTGTCTGTCCTGGGGAGCCCTTACCCTGCAAAGCCCATTTCCTGGCAGGTAGGTGCAAAGCTGAATGGTTGGTGCTTGCACTTGTGGTACACTTTTTATTTGACAACCCTATGAAACTTATCTATTCTGTTGATGTGAAGGACAGAGATTATGCTTAACCTCTATCTTCATGTAAAAATTAGTGCTACATCCTTCATGGCCCCAAACTCAACATTAGACCTTCCAAATGGTTCTCAAGGGTCTGTGGTATTTTAATCTCTGAAATAATATCAACATATTTTCATATAAATGTAATTTTACTTAGATAGTAAATAAAAGAAAAATAGAGGCATCCAGGCACAGGGGCCTGGGTGAGATGGGGAAGTGGGAAAGAGTAGAAAAATGGTAGAAGGCTGAAGCTGCCTTCCTTAATGAAGTCTGGAAATCGCAGGTTAAAGCCTTACCGTGATTGTTTACTTGTGATTTATTTATTGTTTTACCATGTTTATTTTAACTCTTTTTTCCTTGGCAGATTTTCAAATAATGAATTGGTTAAAGTATTATTTCGTTGCCTTATCCAGGTGATGAAGATCAACACAGTAAGTCATGCTGGTTGTATACACCCTGTTCTCTCGCAGAAAATCAGTCTTTCCACAGTAAACATAGAAATCCCCGTGGAGGAACATTCTTTAAACAATCCTAACTTCCAACCCTATACCTCTCAAAATAGTCAAGGTTGTAAAACAGGGAAAGTCTGAGAAATTGTCACAGCTATAAGGAATCTAAGGAGACATGACAACAAAATGTAAATGTGGTTTTCTGGATAGGATTCTGCAGTAGAGAAAGGACATTTATAAAAAGTAAGGAAATAACAAAGAATAGATAGAGTTTAGTAAATATTGATGTATCAGTGCTAGTTTGTGATTTTTAAAAAATGTAGCCACACAAATGTAAAATGATAATGCTGGAGGGCATAGGATGTAGAGTATATAGAAATTCTCTATACTATCTTCCTAGATTTTCTGTAAACTAGTAACCATTCAAAAGCAAAATCTTCATTTAAAAAACCAAGACTAGTTAGAAGAAATAGAGGAAAAATATTTTTTTGGTTTTTTTCATGAGAAATTTTAATATTTACACTTCAAAGTTTGTCCCATAAATTTTCTAGAGTTATAAAATTTCATAAACTTGTCTTACCCATAGCTTCTAAAACTTTTTAAAAGAACAATGGAAAATCAAAATTGTGAAAGGATCTTGCCCATCTACCAAGTACATGACTAAAAAAATCAAGTGTTCAGTGACACAATCAAGCAACCAAGACTAGGCTGTACTTCAAAATATAATGCAATTGTGTTATAACCACCACTATAAATATATGAGAAGAAAAAAGAAGAAAAAGCCAACCAATTCCCCTCATGCAATAGATCACTTAATTCACTTAGTCTTAGTTGCTACAATTATAGTGCTGATAACACGGGCATTCAGATATTTTACATTAAAATTTTGTCATTAAAAATTCCCAGGTTACTTTCTATCTTCAAATTTTGACTGGGAGAGCCTGATAGGGATCCACTGAGTGGTCACCCTAGTTTAGTACAACAATTTCTTAATGCTGACAGTTCAGACAACCATTTCTACTGAGAAAAATCAGGCTTTTCTTGTGTTACCCAGCTGAACACTGAGATGATATCTCCAGTATATTTGTCCCTTGGGAAAACATCCGGGGTCTGAACTGTTGCCCTGCACCTGTTGCCAGAGCCCAAGAAAGAGGTGTGCAGAGTCTGTACTTAATAGTTTTGCACAGCAGAGCAGAGACCATTCAGAGTTGGGACAACGAGGCTTTGTCCTTCCCTTTCCAGCTGTCATAACGCCTCCCTCTAAAGTCAAAAGTATCAGGCTCTGGTGACATTTAAAATACCTCTCACTTGTTCGTAGTGGAGAAGATGAAGGTTGTCATTTTTAATTTTATGATCCTGTGTCTTACAAACCAAATTACTTCATGGACTGGAACTCAGCAACGGCAGTGATAACAGGTGAGGGAGGCCACACAGCATCATAAATCATAAAACTGCAGTGCCTTGGAAGGTGGGGGCAGCGCTCCATGTGTAAGGTGTCAGCACGCCAAGATCACCGCTGGAGCTCACTGGCTCCAGGAGAGAAATGTTGGATGCGTCTGCTTTCTCTCTCTCTCTCTCTCTCTCTCTCTCTCTCTCTAAATCAGAAATGATTACATCAGACTTGCTTTTCTCCCTAACTTCACTGCAAAAGTCCAAGCTGGTTTAGTCTTGTTACCATGAGTGAGAAAAGGAAGTGGGTTTATACCAATTTTAAAATACATTCTAAAGAAACAGGAAGCTAAGGGACTTGGACCCAATGTGTAGGGGTGCTTGGTACCAAGTCATTAAAAATGATTACTACATTGGCAGCATTTACGTCAGGAGGATGAAAAGCATGAGTAATGTTCTTGTCCCTAAAGGACGTTCTGGACTATCCCATACAAACAAGCATAGAAAGAGTCTGGAGTCCTGCCCACTCAGCTTCATGCGTAAACATCTGTGAGGTCAGTTCCTGCAGGGCAACACAGGCAGCTCCTTTCTTTGTGAATTAGTCAACAGAGAACCTTCCATCCATCAGAACAGGGAATGGAAGTGCCAGAGAACTGAGATAAGCCGATGATGAAACGTGAAGGTACATGAGGATAAATGTGATGTGGAAGGCAGGGCTGTGATCTAGCTCCTTGCGTCAACCCTATAAAACACTTCAGGATGAGGGCTTATCTTACTCTCTTTTTGTTGCTATAGCACTGTAGTACTTTATTATGCTAGCCAATGTATTTTTAAAAAAACTTATTTGAGTCCCGATTCTGATGGCCTCTTTTTACAACAGCCTACACCTATGCTTGTGAAAACGATGCTAGTGTCTCCTGAAAACGGTGCTCCCATGACCTAATCACCTTCTAAGTCCCATCAGTAAAGGAGCCACCACTTCTCAGGACTGTTACCATGGAGACCAAGGTTCTAGCGCATGGATCTTTTGGGGACACATGCAACATATCCAACTCATACCAGAGAACTGCTACATATTGGGGTTTTTTATAATTAGACATGAACTGGCCTACTTTGCCTTCAGTAGGATTTCTTTGTATGTCAATACGTCTCAATCCACCACTGAGGATTTAAAGTCCTGAAAAGCCTACACACCCCTTTTCTGTCTGAATATCTTTGTGCCTTCATATTTTCCTGTTTCACATTATTCCTCTTTTAAAAACTTCTAGTAACATTTTTCATGTTTGGCTGAATAAAAATCAGACAACTTATAATTGGTTTTCTATAGTTCCACTGGCCTTGTAGTGCCAAAGCTCTTTCTTCATAGGAAATCAATCTGAGTGTTCAAGGACTTGCTTGATTCATAGCCCAACTCAAACTCTAGCCTAATCTAATAAATCAGGCTATAAGTCAAGCTTATCAATGAGAAGAAAGCTTCATTTCTATTTAACTTTTCAGAAAAATCAGTGAGCGAGTTCCAGAGGTACCGTGTGTACTTTACCCATCTCTGTTACTTACAGGACTTACCATAGATCTTGGCCCATAGCAAAAGCTCAATGCTACTCTCTCTGTTAAAGTAGAAAAATAAATGGAGCCAAACTAAAGATGTGAATATAGGTTATAGGGGATGCAGATGCAGGTCAGGAGTAGAAGTCCAACCTGAAAATCTCAAAAATGGGTTCTTCATCTTCTCCCATTTGGTGCAGCTGGGTAGGAAGCAGCGCAGTACTACTACCACAGACTCAGCTTTGACTTGCTGCTTCCAGGTGCCTGGGCTGAGCTCAAACAGCTGCTGAGGAGAGAAGCACTTGAGAGGCCAATCAAGCAGGAATAAATGAGTTGTGCGAATAGACGAAGAGTCCTCTGGCTACGGAGCCATAGAGGTCTCAATATACTATCTTTGGAAGGTAAAATGGTAGGATCAGGCAGGACCAAGCTTGCATCATGGCACACACCTTGACTTGGCAATCTGGGGATGGACTTTAGTGCTTTGTGTTCTCTCCAAATGATGTCTTACACAGTGGTCAGTGTCACGATCTTATGTGGTAGCTGGGCTGCCATAGCTGGTGGTAGAATATGTTAAAAGTGACACTGTTTCAGGCGATGAAAGAATGGACTTCACGGGGACAGTAGGGGCAGTGAGAGCAAACACCAACTTCTCAGTCTGGGGCTCTCCTTCCCAGGTTGCTTGGGCATTACTGAATGAATGAGTCTACCCAAAGAGGACTCTTGCAGAGAGCTACTCCTATACCTGCTGGGCCAGCTTTCTACACTACTCTGTGGGCCTCAATTCTGGAATTGAAGGCAGGTCCACAGGACATTTGATTCTGCTGGGACACAGAGACCTCATATCATGTGGACCAGGAAGAGAGACTTGAATGTGGGTAGAGTAAGATATGAGAGTTCCCTCCATACCTGAGTAACTGGGTGGTTTTACACCAGCAAATCTTCAGACCCGAGATCTACTTACTCCTCATTGGACAGGCAGCATGCACCTCGAGGGACAGAGCCCATTCTGTGGGCATTAAGTAAGAAGGTAGTGGAGTTGGTCTACCACAAGGGCAGAATGCCCAAGCATGTCTTAGTGAAGCTCTACTCTGGATTCTAAGATTCAACCCACAATTCCAACCTTACACGGGGTCAATTTGTTTGGTAAACCCAATGAATTCTGATAGTGATTCATCTTGAGGTCTCACTTTGGGGACTCCTCTGAACCAAGAATGTAGATGCTAGGCAAGACAGAGCCCCATGGCTTAGTGGTGAATGACTGCCCAGTGGCAGCCAACCCAGCACATGCCTCCCTATGTAGAGCTTGTTCTTTGTCTTTCGCTATTTCTGAGTTGTTGGCACAAGACCTTGATGCAGCACCATTGGCTGTTGAGAGTGACATGTGGCTAACAAGGTACAGAATGGAAGTTCTACCTATTCAAGTTCAAATTCATAGCATTGACTTGGTGGATATCACTGCTTTGGGAATTGGGTAAATTCTGGGTTTTTGAGCTTTAACTGATTGAAAAAATTAGCTTTATCCCTCTCCCAGCCCTATTTTATCTATCACACCTCTGTGTGGCAACATTACTTGGCAGTGTGTTGATACTTGTTCATATCAGTGCAATTTGAGGTTCAAATTATCTATCACATAGAAGTGATTATACCCTATTACCTGTAGAAGGCAACTTATTTCTTTGAACATAGAGTTGTGATGTATTGATCTTATATTTGAGTCCTCAATATGAAGAAGTCTTATATTTTTACAAAGCTGTCATTAATACTATACCACTTTATTCTCTAATCAACATTCTTGCCTGGAGTAGAGTACTACATATTTCAATTGGGTATTTATTTCATTAACTTTTCTTTCATGAAGATACAGTGAAGATACACCATACATACTTGGGTCTAAATTCCTTAACCAAATCAAAGCAGAGCCTGAAGACACAGATCGCTCAGTAACAAGTACCAAAAATATTTTTAGTAACCCATTTTACAAATTTAGAAGTAGTGGCATGAAGTTAGGAAAGTTCTCAAGGTGTCTCAGTAGGTAAATGTTTTGATAAGGCTAGAATTGGGCAATCTGGTATTAGAATCTCTGCTCTTAGCCACAAGCTCTACTGTCTCTTGAATCATGGGAATTTGTGTTTATTGACAGAAGAGGAAAGAAGAAAAAGCAGCCACATGTTAGATAGAAACTTCTGACTTATGAACTAACATTAAAAGCAAAATGGCCGGGGCCAATCATTATCCCTCATAGTCAAACTGAGACAGGAATGGGGACAATTTTAATCAATGAGAACTCAGAGAGGTAATCAGAACAGACATAAGATGTGGGCCAGACTCCAGTGAGTCATAAAATTCACAGCTCCAGGAGGTCTCTAGAGTTGTCCTGAGTACAGTACAGCTCCACTTTGAGGTCCAATTATGTGCCCCATCCGAGATTTCCGTTCCCATTGTCCGAGTTTCCCGGCTAGGCCAGTCTCCACAGTGAACTCTCTCGCCTTGATCTACCTCTGCTACTATCACCAAGCTCCAGATTAGAACGACAGTGTGATCGGCCCAGACTTTTCTGCTATATTTATCTGACTCAAGAGTCCTTGCTCTCCACTCAAACTAGGGAAAGCAGGATGTCTCGACTGGCATTTTGAGATTATTTTCCCCAGTACATCTGCAAAGGCAAAGGATCTACAGTGGGTGGAACGTGTGCCTTGTTTCACCAAATGCTAGGTGGATACAGCACAACAGCTGCAACACCAGCATCTTAAAATTGGAAAAATATTGAAGATGAACAAGAGTTTTCTAGAAGACATCAGCGTACTTTTGCCCAGACTGCAGGGGCTCTGCTCAAAAAGTACTGGTGGGGCACCCCCAAGTCAGAGACGATGAGTGTGACAAAATGTCAAAATAGTCAACTAGGTAAATGTTCAGCTACTTCTTCAACTCAATAAAAATAGAATCAGCTTTATTCCCTAATCTACGTTTCCTAAAAATTATACCTCAGGGGGCTGGGGATATAGCTCAGTGGAATAAGCACCTGCCTAGCAAGCGCTGGGTCCTGAGTTCGATCCCCAGTACCGTCAAAAAATAAAAAATAAAAATAAAAAAATAAAAAGAAATAAAAATTATACCTCAGGTTTTCTATTTAGAACAGTAATGTGCGCTTATTGTATTCTTCAATTATTTATTTTATTTCTGGTTGGTTATTTTATTTTCTGCAATTTTATTTTCATTTTTCTTCTCATCATAGTATTTAATTAGATTTTTTATTTTTCTTCTGGCTTTCTTTGGCTTATTCACTGATCAATTTTAAAGTATTATTTTTTCTTAATTTATGAGATGACAAGAAGGAAACATGGTGGAATAGAGCAAAGCCATAAATACACCCCTGTCATGTGTCCCGCAGCCTGCAAGAATGACAATCCTTTCTCCTATTGATTCTTTAACATTGGACTTTAGATGAAGGGACATACAATAAAATATAAGATTTACAGTCAGATTTCTGGAGCTCACATTTCTACGCTTTTACTTCTACTTTATCTACCATTGGCCTGTTTAGCTCCTTCTCTCTAAGATACGGGGAAATGACTTAGACACTGTAATATTTTTTAAGTGTAGGATTTCTTGTAAAATTAACCATGCATTTACCATGGAAGCCCACAAGCCCTCCTAATCCCACCAAGATAAATTAAAACTGAATTCATGCAAGAAACCTAAACATGAATGTTTCTAGCAGTTTTGTTTGTGTCAAAAACTAGAAATAGTCTAAATAAAATTCAGCTGGTGAATGGACTCACAACCTATGGTACATGCAGACAATGGACTAGTTCTCAGGAAGGGCAAGAGAGAATTACTGGTGCATAAAACAGTGTGAATGAAATTCCTAGATGCATTATGCTAAGGGAAGGAATCCAACCAAAAGTTCTCAAACTGTTTAATTCTACTTATATGATGTTGGGATAAGTAAGTGGATCAGTAGTTGTCAGGATCTTGGTGTGGAAATAGAGGTGGACTACAAAGGACTACCAGACAATTTTCTGAGCCACAAAACTATTCCACATCTTGAGTGCAGTTACTTTACTGTATGCATTAGTCAAAATTCACAAAACTGTACACTTAAAATGGCAAGTTATACTTCATTAAATTAAACATTAATAGAAAAGGTATTTTTCAAAGTAAAGGCTTACAAACCAGGTTAAAGTCAAACCCTGAAACTTCTATATTTTGGCCATATTACCACATGTTATGTGACATTCTAAAGCTCATTTTATTGACTTTAAAACGAATAGTAACTGCAGGGAGTTTAGAAAAAATAAAATAATGCAGGTAATTGTTCACCACAATGCCATGATATGCAAGGGCTCGATAAATGATAGTTATTACCATGATTTTCCCATATTAAAGAGTGAAGAGGTTGTTTAGGGTAGGAATTTCTAGAATTGTATGTGTTTCTTTTTTATATAGGTAATAGAAGTTTTATTAGAATGATACTGAAAAATGCTGGAACATCTTAAAAAGAGGATATCTCTTTACTTCCTGACTAAAATTTAATTCCTTCATAAGAATTGTTTCAAGTCTGTCTCTAAAATATTGAGAATCATTTGCTTATCTTTACTGAATAAATAATGGCCCTGTTGAATAAGCAGTTGTCACTGGAAAATAGAAAACATAAATAATAAATATTCTTCAAAAGCTAAAGCCCATAACTTTTGCATTCTGTATGCCTGAAAAAGCAGCACCATATGGATGACACTGAGAACTACCACCAACTTGAGCAGTAGCCTGGCCCCCTTGGATCACAGCTTCGACACAAATTTAAAATGCAGTCCTCGGAGGCCAGGTAATGCACCTGTGAGGGAGTAATGTGTGAAGCTATGAGAAAGAAGCCCAGGTAAAATGGGGACCCCAAGAAGTTGGAGATGTCAGGAGCATGTGCTGAGATAGGCTATAGGCAGAACCAGCCCAAAAGAGGCTATGTGGGCTCCATCCAGCAAGGGTATAGGAGTGGGACTGCCTGAGCTGTTGGAGATCACATCTCACTATTGTGTGCCTTGGGTGGTGGACACAGAGCTACAGGACTCAACGTTTTGGGTTTTTGGGTTTTTTTGTTTTTTTGTTTTAAAGACAAAAGAATGGAGACATATCAACAACCAAACAGATATAAACCAGAATAACACTAATACAATGAAGGAAATACAAAATTAGAGAGAAGACAGTAGGGAACTTAACAATGGATGCTGTATTACATAATGTTATCTTTGCATTTGTTCCTCAGTTATACAAATAAAGGCATGTACAATTAATCAAACAATTTTCTCCACCCTCATCATTGTTCTCCCACCCAATCAGTCATCTTTCCTCTGATAACTGTGCTTTTTGGTTTTACTCGTCCTCTCGGCCTCTGTCTCTCACATTGGAAAAATACATGGCTGCTTCAAATTATGCTGCAACAAACATGGGTGCACACTAATTACTATGGTACTAGGTGGAAAAGCACTGAACTTCAGTGACGGTATATAGGCAGAGACCCAGGCACATTATGATCAGCACCCCACTTACAAGCCCTTGAGGCCCTTGGGGACCCAGTTGAGTCCTCTGGGTTGCTGCTGCAGACCGCTGGGCTCTGCCCTGTTGCCGTGCACCTAGGGGCATGGTCCAGGTCCTCAGGATTTTCATGTAGCCTGCAGGGATCCCCCTTCCCTTGACAGGCTGCTGAGCTCCCTGTCAGGGCCCCTGGGTTCCCCTCATAGGCCACCACTGTCTCCCTGCAGGCCACTTATGACTCTCTGGAGGCTATCCCTGACCAGCTAGAGGACCGGGTCTGCACCCAGCTTCCAGGTCTTCGCCTCCTCCCACTTCTTGATCTCCAGTGCCTCTGCTCCTTACCCCTTACACAGCTGGGCATTAGGCGCACTTATGATGCTGGACACAAGTGGTGTAGGTCTCCCCCACCCATGATCATTGAGGTAGTCCAGGGTGTGTACTAAGTTTAGTTTTTAGTTCTAGGAGGCAATTGGTGGAGTTTCTCGGGTCTTCTGTGTAGAGTATGTTGTCATCTCTCAGACTCCAGGACTGCTGCTTTTCATATAATATGCTGCTATGGGTTCATATGAGGTTCATATATGCAAGCAGTATGAAGTCCCTCTCGGTGCTCATAGTAGTAATTTAAAGTGGGTCCTGAAGCCTGTGGACTCAGCCCATTGCTGTCGGGAACAAGTGTTAGGCGTGAGGGGCGCCAAGTCTCAAGGTGCTCACAGAGGGAGTTCAGAGTGGAAGTTGGAGCCCAGCAACTCAGCTCGTGCTTCCTGCTTGGTGTTGGAGTGAGAAGAGCTCGGGGCCATCTGGCCCACCTCCATCTGCACCTCACTCTTACTGTTGTGCTCCAGTTCCCATTTGTTCATTGGCTGGATCCCTGGGAATTGCTGTGGCCCTAGGGTTGCTGATGCTGCTCTCTGCTGCTCTCTCCTGGTAGTTGCTCGCACAGGAAAGAGGTAGCAGGCCACAGCCTTGGGGCAGGTGCAGAGCTGGGTGTGGTGGGCTGTGTACTGGTTGCTTTGTCTCCACCTTGCCTCAGGGAGCTGATTAGAATGGGTTGCTGCAGAGTGGGCATTCTGCTTTAGTGACTGTTGTACCTTTTCATCATCATGCTGGGTTCAACAACACCTCCCAAATGCAGCTCCTTCTTTTCCAGGCTGCACTTTCTCTGCTCTGGTTTTGGCCCAGCTCTCAGAATTCCACTCTCCTCTGGCCGAGTCAGGAGACTCCTGCAAGCACGGGCTTCTGAAGCTGAAGCTGTGAGTGTAGGAATGAGGGAGCGGGCCGAGGGTGTGTGTGAAGTGGTGACCCCCTCTTCCTCCTCCTCCTCTTCCTCTAACTGCGCCATGGCGGCCGCCTGAGCTTTTCCTCTGGGAGGGATCTTGTTTGCTCTTTCTGAGGGCTTCAGTTCTCATTTAAAATCCTTCCTGGGACCAGGGGACCTACTTCTCTCCTTCTTGTCTTTCTCATATTGCTATATTCCAACATCTGGGTGGCGATCCTCTGGGAGGATCCTTCTTGGCTTCTTACCTGGTCACCATCTTCCCTTAAGTGGAGACTTAATGTTTACCCTGCTAAGTTTCAGTCTTGCTTTGGTCTGACTCTTTTCTATCAGGCTATGCTTCACTTTTGGAATGAGAGTATTTACCCTGTGCCATTGTATGTCGAAAATATTTAATTCTTTTTCATTTTTATAGGGATTTATATCTAAGCTTGTCTTAAGTCTCAGAGGAGACTTTGAATGAGAACTTTTCAACAATACTGGAATTCTTAAGACTTCAGCAACTCTTGGAGATGGACTAAATGCATTTTGCGTAATAAAGGGATTTTAAGCCTGTTTGGAGGCCAGGGTCAGAATGTTATGGTTTAGATCTAAAATACTCGCCCAAATCATGTTTTTGAAGGTGGAGACTGCCTAGAAAGGTCATATCATTAGAGGCCTGAGGACTATTCTTGGTATATTCTTGTTCCCAGCTATTCTCTGTTCTCTCTCTACTTCCTAGCTCCCACAGGCAAATAGCTTTTCTCTGCCAGGTCCTTTGATCTTGCTATTTCTGATTTGGAACCAGCCAATCCTGGACTGAACCTCCTGGAACTATGAGCCAAATAAACTCTCCTTTAAATTTCAGGCACCAAATATTTTGTCCAAGTGATGGGAAAGTAGTATAGGTGTTGACTTGAATTCATCACCATCAACCCAAATAGCAGACATACCTATTATTACACTGCATGTTCCTGTTAAACACCTCATCATACACAATATTCATGTTTTATGTCTCTATAGCTAGAATGCTTAGCACTGGTCTTCAGTTGAATCTTAACATCATTCAACAAATATCTTTGCTTGCCACAGTAATCTGCTTCCCTTCCTGTTCTTCTCTGGGACTGCACCAAAACTTCACAGTTCTCCTTAATCCCTCTACCACACGATGGTTTTATCACTACCCTTTCAGTAGATCCATGTTTTAGTGATCATGCTGATAGAAGTGAAGCAAGTGCTACTCAGATATAACAAGGCCAGGCCTGGTGAGCGTGGCCTTCTGCTAGTCACAATCTTAGGTAGCCTACTCTCTTCAGAAGACTATCCATTAACCAGTGGATAGTCCTAAAGGAGGCAATGGGTGATTTCCTAAAGCTAGGTTACAAAGGCATTGCAACTTCTGCCTTGTCATCTTGGATTGCTGTTCTGATAGAAGCTAAGCTGCCATACAGTGAGGTCATTCGATAAAATCTGTGGAGAAGACCACCAAGGAAGTACTGAGGTCTCCCAGCAAGAATCCATGCCAGGACATGAGTCAGGACACAAAGCTACCTTGGAAGTAGATCTTCCAGTTCCAGCCAAAGCTTCAGATAACTATAGCTCCAGTTAACATCTTGACTGCAAGGTCATAAAATATTCTAAAACATAACCATGAAACTATGTCTCTCAAATTCCTGACCCATAAGAAATGTGAGATTTTAAGGGTTGTTGTTGTTTTGAGTCACAAAATTTGAGGATAATTTGTTATGCAGTCATAGGTTATTAACATAGATAGATTTAACAGAACAAGACCAGAGATAAGGACACTGGTTATGTGTTCATCAAATAACCCAGGCAGGTGCTGACAGGGGCCTGAATTAGAGCTGTGGTGCACAGACGGGTAGGAGAGTAGGATCCAAGAGATATTTAGGAATAGAAAGCTGCATGAAATTGAGTGGATGTGGGTGTTCCAGGAGCATATAATTATTCTCAGCTTTCTAGCTTTGGTGGCTAGATGCCAAAAATTAAAATAGAAAATGCAGTAGGAAAAGTAGCACTGGAGAGAAAGATGATGAGCACAGAATCGTGAATTTGAGCTGCGCCGAACTCTCTGTAGAAATGCCACCAAGACCGCCGCAGTACCTACTTCGAGAACCTCTTTTCAGCCTTCCGTTTTCTAGAATGTTCTCTCACACTTGAGGCTGTAAATTACTCCTTACTTCTGCAAATATTCTCCTTCCTTGGATCAAGACTCTGGCTCTTCCTGATCTCACATGTTTTCTCCTCAGTCTCTTTCATTGCTGTCTCTGCTCACCCAAATATTGAAGCTCCACAGGCTTCCACCTCAACCTGCTACTCATCTCTTGCCAAACACTCTACAATGAGTCTCCAGAATCTATGTTTTATCACCTGGGATTCAGCAGAACAAGATTTTGAAGTCATATAATTGGACATAATGTCTCTATTTTAATCACCATATAGTCACAGTTCTAACTGACATAACTGCATTCTCTTTGACAATTGTATTTTCTATCATTGTTTTAATGCCACAGTATGTCTTTGTGCATAAACATGCACACACGTGCCAGTAATATTCTTCTTTCTTTTTTGGTACTGGGTATTGAACTCAGGACCTTGTGCTTGCCAAGCAGGCTCTTGTACCACTGAGCTATATTCCCAGCCCCATGCCAGTAATATTAAATAACTATACTAGTGAATAAGCAGGGATTTTAAAAGTAGATGGCAGTAGACACCTGAGTATAGCACTGCTTCAAATATCCTTATTGCCCCTCTGGGTACATCATAGTATTGGTTTTCCATGCCTCTTTTCCCTTTAAGCTAAAATGTGGGCATTGTTCTTGTTTGAGTCAATGAAATAAATGTGAAGAGAAGCGAGGCATGAAAGCATTAAAAGCCAGTGCACCACTTCCAAATTCTCATTGCTTTACCTGAGCTCCAGGTCTCTGAGTGACTACAGGGGGCAGAGCTCCCGCTGATGTGCATTAGGTATGAACACAAGAGCGGAATGCACGTTGTTTGTAAAATCATTGAATGTTTTCATCCTAACCTTACCCAGCCTATCCTGACACAACTGCAGTAAAACCGCACATAATATCGGAGTATATCTCCTTGAGTTGTGCAACTTCTTGTATGAAATAAGTAATATCTGAAAGTTAATGAAGTCAAATACTTGAATTATTATTATATATATATACCATTGTTATGGTTATTTAATATTGCTGATATATATTCCAGGAGTGATACCACAGACTTCTCCCTCATGTTTGTGTAAAAGGGGGAGAGATTATTAGTTGGTTCAGAATTGTTCCAATTTCAATTTTAAAACTGAGGCAAAATATTTGAAAAATCTTTGGAATGTTAACAGTAAAAAATATTCTGGCTAGCATCCAAATGTACAGAATTATTTACAGTATGTAGTAAAACATCTGTTTTCTTGGTGCTGGCCGGTTAAGAAATTGAAGCTAAAGTGAGTAAATGTTTTGCTCAAATTTGTGCAGTTGAATCCAGTGTTCTGGATCAGCTCATCTTGAGGGACAAGCAAAGAGAGAAGGCCTTTATGCCACTCATGGGCACATGGAGGTAGCCCAGGGAAAACTGAGGAGAGCTACTTTTATTCAAAAACTAAAGAAAACATTAACCAAAATAGGTAGATTCAATGATTACTATGACAGTGTACATTTCCATCTATGTGACCACATTAACCACTTGTGCTCTAGTTAAACAACTATTACTGCAATCATGACCAAAATGATGTCCCCCTTGGCCGCCACAACTTGGGAGTGGCCTAGAGGGTCAGTACTTCTTGTTCTATAACCTTGTAACTCCAAGACCTTGCTCTTCCATGCAAGCTTTCCACAATAAATCTGAGGATTTTCTGTGACTTTGTTTTGATATTACTCCTGTAACTCTGAGCACTAGGGCCCATGATGAGCAACTCAAGTAAAAGAAGTGTTTCTTACATCAGGCTTATTTTGCACATTTCTAAGGTAAAGTGTTGGAAGGTCTGTTTTTGACCTCTTATGCTTTGAAGTGACTCTTATAGAAAGAACATCTACAAACTGATTCTGTGGTGCTCTTTTAATCAAAGTCTTTGGAAAAATTAGTTTCCAACTTTTAGCACAAATGACTAGACAGGAATTTGTATGTAGTCATACTGTGTGTCATTCTGGACCGGCCAGTTTACAAGTATGTTCTCCTTTATTCTGCACACCAACCTTGTGAAGTAGCTTTTGGTGGCTTGAGTAAATTGCTCAAGGGCTTTTGGTGAAAAAGAAGTAACCACCTCTCCAGGAATTAAGGCTTCAACTTATCAACAAGAACTCTGCCTTGATTAGATTGTTCCATGCTGCTCTCCTGGAGCAGGTCTTATGCAACCCACAGGTGTGCACATGTGAGTTCATCTGGGGCATTCAATGGTCAGGGAACTCCCGTAGCCCTCACCAGCAGCAAATGGGTTCTCAACAAGTTCTTGTACACCTGACCCAGGCCTTAAGGTATTGTGCAGGTGCCAAGAACATCCAGTCTCCAAAGTGGGGAAATCACATCTATTAACATAACAAGATTAACCAGGAGGGCCAGTAAGGTCATCATGTCAACCTGGCAGTCCAAGTGGGTGTTCGTGTATTAACTTTTGCTGCTTTTCAACAGCTCTCTGCCAGCTGAACTGACTGAAGCTGCTTGTCTGGTTTGGTATTTTTCAGCCCCAAACGGCTGACATCCCCAGTGGGTCAATTCAATGTAAGATTAGAGGGAAAGGGTGTTAGTCCCTCTTGCTTCTTCAAGAGATCAAGTAGCTAAAGGCATAAAATCTTCTTGGAAATTACTAAAGAGCAGAATAAACAAACAGGATCTCCAGAGTAGTGAATTTTTTCTGTGTCTATGTTTCAGTGTAATTAAACAAACCAGACCCGACTCTCCACACATTCAAAACCAAGGGCTCAAGTCCATGGATCTGAAATTTACACAGTGGCCAGCTTGCCATTTGGTTTGAGCACCTTCCTTCCTGAGGTCCACTGTGCCTGTTTGGTTGACCCCCATTGAAGCCTTACAAAAGGAAACAGCTTCCCAGGACCCTTGCTCCTAGCTCCCAGATGATCTTCCAGCCTGCTTCTCCAAACCAAGTGACAGAAGGAACTTGCTAGTTCATTTTATTTACACCATACAGTGACTTTCTAGTGAAAATATACCAAAGATTTGGGCATAGAGTTTAGGTTTCCCACATTTTATTCTTAAGGTAAATGGCAGCGCTTTAAAATGGTGAGTGGGTGGTGGGTATAACCTCTGAAAAAATGGACAAGTGGTTCCATTAAAGAAATAAGCACAAAAGTCCCAAAAGTCATCATCTTTAGAAATAGGATTCAATTGCTTTAACTAAGTATATTGCAAAGTCATTCTAAGGTTACTCAATGGCTCTGTACATTTTGGAATCTCTCTTGATAAGGCAGTTCCTTAACAAACGACAGATGCTCATCTTTCTAAATCTGAGAGTGTTGAAAAAATAGTAGCTAACTAGAGAGAGTTGAATAGTTTTCTCTATTTGACCTCTTCGTAAAAAGCACTTCCCTGACCACCTCTGTTAGGTATCCCTTCATTTTAGTTTACCGAGTCTTTTAATTCAAAGCTCAGAGATCCATAGAAACAGTTCTAGTAAAAACAAAGAAAAGCAGAAAGAGGATTATTTAAGGCGCAGATCCCAGGCAAGCTAGAGCTGGGATGGGGCTGGCCCTCTGCCCTTCCTCTCTGCATCACTGTGTGGTCTGTCTCTGTTGCTTGTGCACTTGCATTCATTGTCCCCACTGCAGCTGCACTTGGGCTTCCTGGGAAGCAGGTTAGTACATGCAGAGATTCTCTTGACTAGCTCAAGAATTGTCATATAGAGGTTGTTTCTCCCGCTTTGCCACTTAGCAGCTGTGAGGCCTCAGAAATGTGATTATGTCCAAATCACAGTTTCCTCATTTCATAATCAAACTGGTGGTGCCGCCCACATGACCGGATCACCTTAGTATTTGGCGTACATAAAGTAATCCGCGACTATTGTCATTACTGCTGCTGCCATGGCTGTTACTATTTATAGGTACTTTCTCTTAATTCTAGTTTACCTGCGGCTTTGGTTTACCATGGCACAACTACAACCTACTTCCTGTGTGAGCTTACCTTCTGGCTCCCTCAGAAAACCAACGTGGTCTCATGGACTTAAGGCCCCAGGACTTATATGCGAGGATACTCACTACACTCTAGAAAGATGGTCATTAGCAAGGTCTGTGAGGGCCAGTTGTTCCCAAAGAAGTGTACTTTGGGTGAGATACAGCTCTCAAAATACATTTACTACATTCTTCCACAAATTTTGAAACAAAGCTAAATATTTTTAAACATCCCATTTTCCTATTAGGATTTCTGTGTAACATGAAATTTGTTGGGAAACAATACTAAGGGTCTCCGTTCTTTTGTAATGTTAGGATGCAAACCTCTAAGAGGTCAATGCTAGATCAAAAAATACCTGTCAGATCGATGCTTGTATTTTCCTCTGTTTTAAAATCCACATAGTTCAAATCATCGAGCCTATGTCTGAAGACATTTCCATACTGTCATGATATTGGTGTCAGACTCACCCAGAATATTGTCTCTTTGTCTTTAGCACAAAAACAAAGAAAATAAAATAATAGCTTTTATTTATATACAGTTTGAAGTACAGTGTACTTTGTTGTTATGTTGTTTTCCACTATGTTCTCAGACCCTGCCTTCTCCCACACTCTTTGCTCACTGATCATAATGGATGGTTTCCTTGAGGATTCTTCCCAGAGCCTGGCCACACTTTCCCTCCGTTTCCCAACTGATGGGCTGTCCTCTCCAGACATGCTGGGGCTGTAAGCACCCACGTTGTCCTCAAAGAGCCGGGTTACTCCTGACTTCACTCACAACTGACAGATGCCACCCACACAAACCTAGAATCATGGCAACTGAGAATGTATTGGTTCCTTTTAGATCTTTGGTTCATTTATATCCGTAAGTACAAAGAGGGTAGAAAGAACAGAAAGCCGTTTGGGCAAGTAGTTTGGGCTAGCTTATACATTTTTAACTATATCCATATACAGAGGATTTTAAATTTATTTTAAATTATAAAACTTGAAATGAAGACAATCTCACACAGTAGTATTTACTCTTTAATCAACAGTTCTTAGTTTCTGACACACGTGTACATTCATGTAGCTGCCACTACACCCAGATACAGAGCAGTTTCTCCTCCCCCCAATTTTTCTGTCCCTTTGTGGCAGACGTTTCATCCTAAGGCACTTGCCAAGTCTGTGATGGGCAGCCATGCACAGGAGTCACTCTATGCCCAAAACCTTTTTACCAATGTAAAAATCATGTGACTTGTCCAGAGTCACACTGATGGACAGGCCAGGGCCAGGACTGAGGTCATTCCTCAGTTTATTAAAGTCCCTTCTGTGTTCATGAGGATTCCTCTAAGTAAAAACAAACCTATGAAATATATAATACAACAAAATAACCACAAACTGAAGCAAATAAATTCCAAAGTAAAACAGAACAAAATAAAACTAACCATTGTACATAATCTCAAGGCTCCTTAAATCAGTCTGAACACACTCAGAAGCAATCATAAAACATGAAGGAATGATTGATTTTATCTCATTTCTAACACACAATACTAATTATCACTTTATTCTTTTCTTATCTCCCCATGTGATTTTGCAAATTGTGTGTCCTACCCAGTGCTACAATACAACTACAGTGAATAAACTACCTTCAAGTGATACTCCACAGCTAAATTTCCTTCTTCACTCACTGTCCTTGTGATCTGAGCAATGGAAAGGGAAAACAGAGAAAGTACACACATGCCATAAATATTTGAGGGTAACTAACAATGGACCTTGTCCAATTATGGCCTCAATAATCATCCTATAAATGAAGTGGCTTTGCTTATTGGAGACTAGCTTCTCTCGTCTTGAGAAGCTGACAGCCCCACCTTGGGGATGGGCCAAGTAAAGGCACAGACTTTTGAAACTCTGCATGTTTTTCAAGGGAAAAGCACTGGCACTGCATGTGGGTGTGCCTGCATATGGCAGCACAATGTGTGGGAATGATCCATGCTGGGGGTAAAGAGTGTTTTTTGCTTTGATTTGCAACTGCCAGAAGCCAAAGTCAAGATCATTTAAAACCCTAGGCATGCCCTCAAAAGAGAATGGTGAACAACAGTCATCACTTCCAACAATGTGAACCTTTCATGAAATCTGAAGTAACTTTGCACCCAGAGATATTTTTCATGTTCTCCCCTGGCACTGTGCAGGAAATTACGCCCTTCAAGGGCTCTCAATGTCCATAGGCCTTTAAGATTTTCACAGAGCCTCAGGCCTGAACCCTAAGTAGTTTCTTTTCTTTTATTTTTTCATTCTGCAATGTCATTGGCACACTGCTGAGGACTATGTTGAGCCTATAAAGTTTTGGTTGGAGCCCTTCCTGTGAAACTGAACACAGAAAGACATTCATTGAACAATTAACTTCTTAACCATTTGCCTAGCCTGCTCTGAGTTGTAGAAACTGGTATTTAAGTACCTAGGTACTGGTACCAAGCCACCAGGGTTGGAATCCTCCCTCTATTCTGTCTCTTCTATGTTAATGGACAAGCTGAGTCTCAGTTTCTTCATCTGAAAATTGAGTGAGATAATAGTAGCAATTTTGAAGAAGGACTGTGTGTAAATAAATACTATCATCTTTGGAAGACTTTAGATTCACTAGCTCTCCCAGACCTCCTTGGGAAACACTGTATCTGAAATAGCTCTTTCTGGGTATAGGCAACTGAGAACAAGTAGTCACAAAGAAAACTATGATTAGAATGAAATATTTGGGCCAGGGATGTAGCTCAGTGGCACAAGTGCCTGCCCGGCAAGCACCAGGTCCTGAGTTTGATTGCCAGTCCCCCCCCCCACAAAGAATGAAATATTCACCTTAAAAATAATCTTTGGAATGCTTCATCAAACTGTTTTAAAGTATGAAAAAGTGAAGAATTTTCCCAGAATTTTAGATAAGCTCAACAGCTAGAGATATATATTTTGCCCATATGTTTTTGCCATCATTCAACTTTGGAGGCCACATCACCTTCCAAACATTCCTAACAAACTACTGCTGAATTTTTAGAGTGTTTGAATTTAAAAACAGACCATTATTTCTCAATGTCAGAAAAGATGCCAGAAAAGATTCAGATGTGTTCAACATGAGGGAAAATAATATTGGGAGTTAAAGGAAGTTGGTTTGAACATCTCCTCCTGCCAACTGTTAGCTGTATGAACCTGAATAAGAGACTTAACCTCTCTAAGCTTCAGTATTACTGTCTTGACAAATCTTCTGGAGGACTGTCATGAAAATTAAGTCACAACTGTAAAGTACTGGCGCATAGTAGGTACTTGAAAACTGAAGTGTTCACCATTATGTAACTTCAACTCAATCCACCAGCTTCAAATGCCATCACACAGGTATCAAAGTTTCTAACTAAGTAAAAAACAAACTCAGCGTGGTGAGGTTTGACTCTATCACTGCTGTAGATCTCTGTGTGAACCTCTAGACCAGACCCATCACAATGAGCCTCAAGTAGGCCATTTGCAGCAGAGATTGTAATATGTGCAGATAGCAAATACAGCACGTTAAATTTAATAGTCAAGTGTGTATTTATAATTCTCACACAGAGGAATATTTCTTTTCAGGAAGGCAAGTGACAATTTATTTACCAGACTAAGCTGCCTTTTAAAAAAAATCACCATTGACCTTTACTGGGTTAGTCACTTGACTTCTCCATATTCACTTGACTTGCTCTCTACTTGATCAGACCACAAGCTAGTTAGAACTAGTTTTCTAAGAGCTAGTAAAATTCCTATGTCAGCATGGAAAAATTAATTAATCATAATAGCTATTCAGGACATTGTGTATACACCAAATGAGAAGACTTATTTTCTTTGTACAGTGACAAAGACTCACGCTTTTATAGAAGTCTGACGATGGGCACATTTGTCTCTATATGCTCAATACAAATATTACCTGCTTTCCCTTAACTTGGCCAAGAAATACAAAAGTAACAAAAGCTCTAGGCAGAGAAATAAACTAGTATTTAAATGCTTTAGGCATCCCAGCTGACAGAGGGGATATCAGATCAATATATTTTAGATGAACAGACAAATTTAGAGCTATTACTAATGAATCCTGAGCTTCAAAACATAATTCTATATTCCTTGTTTAATCAATTTTACCAGACAAAAATACAATTTTCATACTATGAAGAAGGAGAAAATTATTTGGATGAGAAATTTCATCTATGATCAGTCTTGCCTGCATGTTCCTGGGCCTTGTGAAGGACTATGCATAGTTAATTTAATACATGTGGGCTCATCTAACTTTCAGTACAGACCCCCAGCCTGCTAAATGTAAGACACATTGTCATTTCAACTCCAGAAATGCTTCTTCTGAGAAAAGATACAGGTGTTGGGGAGAGAGGAAAAGATGAATAGAATATGTTCCCAGCTTCTAACAGAGACAAATATCATGCTAAGATCAAAGGTCAACACAGGCAAGGCAAAGGAAGGGGGAAGAGAAGAGAAACAGAACTAATGTGGGAAATAAAAACTGGTAAATCAATGTATTAACATCCTTAAATAGTGTTGCACTTGGTACTGTACATTTGTACAGTAATTCCCTCTTTGTTAACATTTACATTAAGAACAGAGCTCTCTAAAAGTTCACACATAAAAATATTTTAGCAATTTTCATCACAAGGATACATAGGAAACAAGTTAGATTTCAAATAATAAGGGATTCACTAAATAATGTTACATCTGGAAAAGAAATAGTACACAATCTACAAAAATCATGCTCCAAGAAAATGTATATTGATTTGAGAAAAGTAGCTATGATTCATGTTAAGCAATGTGATATATAGAATAACATGTGCCATATAATGTCAATTTCATAGCACCCACACATCAGTATGGATATGAGAAAGAAAACATGAAGAAAGTTTATTTGGCTGAACTGGATGAGGATGATAAGGATGAAGATGGTGGTAATGGTGATGATTATGATTTATTAACGGGATTATATCTCCCTTTTCTGTGATCTCTGAAAACCAAGAATTTAAGTATCAGAAAACTTATGTATATTTTTACAGATATCAAGTAAATAAATCAGTAAGTGTCACCTTCTTAGCTCCCAGAGTAAACAGATAATGAAAGTTCATAAAACATTTGCAAAAGAGAGAAACATAAAAGAATACAGTCCAATGTACCCCTGACATCATCACCTCATCAAAATTAGTTTTGTACCATAGGAACAATGTTAAATACTGTGAAGTTTAAGTGAAAAAATAAAAAAAGTTTTTAAAGCCAGGATACTGGTTAGGAACACAAATAAAAAGGCAAGCAGACTAAAGGAAATGCCAAGAACGTGCTCGGCTCTTGCCAACAGAGATCTTTCACCTTTACATACAAGGCTCAAGTTCCCATTTGTCTCTGGTACAATAAAAATGTACTATACATCGTGACAAACCACCATAACCATTGTGGACTATCATCCTGTGTAAGCATAGAAAGCCAGCTGTTCTCTGTGCAAAGGCCACAGACACTGGGAACTGAAAACAAGGAGAGGAAGAGCTAAATAAGGACACTGACCCAGACAAGTGCTGAATCAGGGTAGCCTTGGACAGCACAGCCCTTGTATTGCTTAAGCTCCAGGGTCTGCTTGCTCAAAACTACACACCACAGCCAAACAGGCAAATGGTTAGGAAAAACCTTGTTCCATGGGTTAACAAATAAGGGGCCTAGGTCTTCAAGTTCCCAATAATTTTCTATGGAGAAAGTGTTAAGGATTTTGACTATTTCTATTTCTATGCTATTGACAGTGACGGAAGGAAGATTTGGGTTCTGGCCCAATTCAGTCATTTATTAGTTGTTGAATTCGTGCAAGTGCCTCATTTCTCTCTGAATACATTGCCTGATCCACAAAGTAGTGTTAATAAGATCTACTTGGCAAATGTTTGGTGAATATTAAAAGAAATATTAGATGTGAAATGCCTGGAATAAATACATGACACATAATAGATGTTTAATAATAGATCTTTCTACATCCTCATTTTTACCTTCTTCTTTAGGTATAGTTCTATTTATCAGTTACTTTAAAATAGTGAGAAAATAGAGGAGAACAAAGAGAATTATTTTAGTGAGTTCAAACGTTATAAAAATCTCCCAATGAAATGAGAGGTTATTTCAGACTCTAGAGGTTTGTTGTTTATGTCTAGATGCCAGTTAATACTGGATGTCTATAAGTGTACTTCTTTACAAGAAGTATACTATTTGCACATATTTAACTGCAAGTTTCTGTGCATGTGTTTTGTGTTGATATTTGCATGTTTGCTTTTATTTTCTTAATATAATTGAAGAAATAAAAACTTACAGATAAAAGTTCTTAGGCATCTTTGTAGAGATCACACACACATTTAAAAAAACTAGACATGTTTTCAGAAGAACTTTCTGAAAATTACCAAGAGAAGTGGTTTAATTTCATGTAGATAATTTGCACGAAACAAATAGGCTGGGGAGGGGGTGACTGACATGAAGTGTACTGTAGGAGCAGGGCCCTTTTTGGGAAAACGTATACAACAAATTCATTCATTTAACCCGTATTGGCTTGGAACTTCCTGTGTCAGAATGTGTGTAGGGCACGCCAGCCCAACAGTAGAGACCTAGATGTTTCCCAAGCCACTAATTGCACATGATCTTCTGGGCAAGAGTTGCAAAAAATGAGTCATTTTCCAACTATGTTCCTACCATTTCACATTAAGTGTCACCATTTGGGGTTAATCTGGCACTTTACACCAAATCACAAGTTTCCAAGGTATAATGTTTCACAGCTTGCAATGATTAGAAGGAACAAGTGAGAGCTTAGTCACTTATACAAGTGGTGAAGACTTTCCCTGATACAAAACCAAACTAGGCTGATCCTGGAAAAGCCTCTTACAGTGCAGTAAGTTCACCCAGTGTGAGATAGGAGTCATCTCAAATCACTGAGAAATTTGTTTCTACATTGTCTGTCCTTTCTCAGCTGCTGCTGATCTACAGGGCTCTTTCTCTGTACAAGCGCGAAATTTCCAAGCAAAGTAAGATATTTCTAACATAAAACTTCTTGGTTCTGTGAAGCAAAGTTCTTTACAACTGTCAAATGTTCTTGTAATTATACTCATCTTTCTGTGAGTAGGACTTGTCAACATAAGAGTCAGGTAAATCACAGTTATCAGTACTTTGATGAACAGAAAATTTACCTGGCATATTTTTCCAGTTCCTTTGTTAATGGGAGTCTTGCTTGCTGTTTCTCTGGCTTTGAAGACATACATCATCTCCTCTCTCTTTTTTTCCAAGCAGTATATTGTAGAAAATGTTTTTGGTAAAAGCAAACAAATGCTGTGATTTGATAAGATGAAAAATAGGAGTAATACAATCGTCATAGTCTCAGAAATACTGTTTTCTAAAATATTTTTGATGAAAAATAAGAGAAGAATCATCTTTTTTCTAATTGTTCACAGTCAAATTTCAGGTCTAAACCACAGTATTGTATACGTGCCCATACATTTGTCTATGCTTGTACCAACATGGACATGGTCATGGAAGACCAGCCACCTAACAAGATTGAGTTTTTTAGAAACATAAAATAGAGAGATGATTAAACACAATGTTTTTATTATGAACAAGTATTGACTATGTATTTCTTCAAAGTACAAAAAATAAAGAAAAAGATTATAAGATTAGCTGAAAACATGCCTTCAAAAGTATTTTACAAGTTATATTAACTGACACTTATTCTGAGTATTTAATGCTTGCAAGGATGAGAATATAAATATTAGATTTATATTCTACCTGCCAAGGGGCTAATATCTAGATGGAGACTAAGACCTCTGCACATGAAAATATAAGAATATTTATGTTAGTATGGCAAATATGACCTCGCAGTGAGCTCTCTAGCCGGGGCCAGGCTCAGTGCTCTGCCTCTTGCCACCATCAGTGAATGAGTCTGACCCTCAGAGAACACAGGGACCTTCAGTGAACTGTCCAAGAAGGGTTAGGCTCAGCAGTCCACCTCATGTATCAAAAATGACAATACAAAATAGCAAAACCCAATCTCAGAACTCCACCCCACCCAGAAAAATTCCAGGAGACATCGACATAGGAGAACTTGGATGTCACACACCTGGAATTTCTGAAATGATAGCCACTGGAATAAAGAAACAACTCCATCAGGACATACAAGACATCAGATCAGAAAAGATCTCTCAGGTAAAAACAGAAATGACAATGATAATGAAAGAATGGCTCAGCACATCTAAAGACGGCAGAGGAAAAAAATAGAGGAGCATAGAAAAATGATGGAAACCTTGAATGAACAATAGAGAAAAGAATTACAACGCACGAAACAGATTCAAACAGATATCCAGGGAATTAAAAATTCCATTGAAAGCTGGCAAAACCACCTGAATGAAGCTGAAACTAGACTTTCAGACCTTGAAGACAGCATTGCAGCTAATGATTGTGATAGGAAAGATTTCTTAAAAATAACAAAGGAGCAGGAAATAACAATTAAACAACTGCAAGATGGTGCAAAGACAAACAACGTAAGGCTAATAGGTGTCAACAAAACAGCAGGCATCAACACAAATGACTTAAAACGACTACTTGCAGGAATAATAGCAGAAAACTTCCCAGAGCACAGAAAAAGAATCTTACATATGGTCAAGCAAGGTATAGGGAACTCCAATGAGCCATAACCAAAATAAATCTACATCTAGACATGTAATAATCAAGATCCCAGAAATGCAGCAAAAGAACAGAATACTAAAAGCTATTAGAGAAAAGAAACAGGTCACCTATAAATGAAAGCCAATTTCTCAACACAAGCCATCAAGTCAAGAACTTGGAGTGAAATATTTAAGGTCCTGAAAGAAAACAACTTCCAACCTGATTTATGTACCCTGAAAAACTATCCTTCAAAATTAATGGAAAAATAAAATATTTCCTCAACAAAGAACAACAGAAGAAATTTATGACTACCAAACCAACCCTACAAAGTGTACTAAAGGATATTCTAGAAAAAAACAAGAATGACTACAGTTTCAAAAACAACAATAGAAAGGAACCACTAAGCAGAGCAAGCAAATAAAACAGAGGGAAAAAAATAGGAAACCAACAGCAGGAAAACAACAGGACAAAATAAACACATTTCAGTTATAACCATTAGTGTAAATGGCCTCAGTTCACTAATGAAAAGAAGCAGAGTAGATAAAGAGACAAAATCTGTCAATATGCTGTATACAAGAAACACACTTAACTCAAAAAGAAATTCATAGACTGAAAGTAAAAGGATAGAAAACAATCCTCCATGTGTTAGGAACCCAGAAAAAAAATCAGAAGTAGCTATTCTGTTTGCATACAATGTGAACTTCAAACTAAAATTGATAAAAGAGATAAAGAAGGTCACTCCATACTTATTAGCAGAAAACTTCAAGAAGAAGAGCTATCAATCAAATATGTATGCTCCAAAGATGGGAGCACCCAGCTATATAAGACAAATCTTAATAGACATGAAAAATCAAATAAACAATAACACAATTGTAAATGGGGGACCTTAACACCCCATTGACACAAAGAGATAGATCAACTAGACAAAAAACCAGCAAAGAAATAACAGACCCAAACTTGTGAACAAATGGACTTAGTAGATGTTTACATAGTTCCACCCCACATCAGAATACACATTCTTCTCAGCTGCACATGGGATTTTGTTCTCTAAAATAGACCACATATGAGCCCATAGAACATGCTCAACTAAATGCAAAGGAATTGAAATCATCCCATGCATATCATACGACCATAAAATTTGGAAATTTGTGACAAAAGGAACCACAAAAACTCCATAAAAAGGTGGAAATTAAATAACAGCCTGCTGAATAACCAATGGGTCACAGATGAAATTAAAGAAGATACTAAACAATATCTACAATCAAATGAAAATATAAATAGAACTTACTAGAATCTGTGGTGTACAATGAAAGCAGTCCTCAGAGGGAAATTTATATTGGTGAACTCACACATCAGGAAAATTAAATGAGAACAATAAATAGCCTAATACTTTACCTTAAACATCTAGGAAAAGAGCAAATTAAGCCCAAAGCCCAATAAAGGGAGGAAATTATAAAGATCAGAGCAGAAATTAATGCAACTGAGATGAAGAAAACAATACAAAGAATCAATGAGTTGGTTCACTGAAAGAATAAATAAAATTGATAAACCCCTAGTCAACCTTATTTAAAAAAGAAAAGAAAAAACTCAAATTCATAAGGAATGAAAAATATGAAATCACTACAGATCCTATAGAAATTTGGATCATTAATACCTACTTCAAAAATCTTTACTCCCATAGGATGAAAAACAGCAGATGCAGACAGATTCCTAGATACATATGAATTACCAAAGCTGAATCATGAATACTAAAAAGTTCTGAATAACCCAATAGTAGTTAATGAAATTGAAAATGTCATTAAAAACTTACCATCAAAGAAAAGCCCAGGTCTTCATGGATTTCAAGCTGAATTCTACAAAACATTTAGAGAAGATTTAATAGCAATACTGCTCAAACTCTTCAATAGAATTGAAAGGGAAGCAATGTTCCCTAATTACTGGAGACAAGTATTATACTGATACCAAAACCAGAGAAACACTTAACCAAGAAGGAGAACTATAGACCAATCTCCCTAATGAACTTAGATACTAGCAAACAGAATGTAGCAAATCATCAAGATTATATACCATGACCAAGAGGGATTTATCCCAGGGATGCAGGGATGGTTCAATATATCCAAATCAATAAATGTGATACACGATGTCAACAGAGCAAAGACAAAAACTTCATAATCATCTCAATAGATGCTGAAAAAGCTTTCAACAAAGTCCAATACTCATTCATGGTTAAAACAAAAACTGTATGAAAAATCAGAATACATGGTCTTTACCTCAAACTGATCAAAGCCATCTATGACAAACCAACAGCCAATGTCATACTAAATGGACAAAAACTGAAAGCTCTCATTTAAAAAACAGAAACAAGACAAGGATGTCCACTGCCACCACTCCTATTCAGCACAGTTCTGGAAACATTAGCCAAAGCAATTAGACAAGAGAGAGAAATAAAAGGAATAAGGATAGGAAAGGGAGAAGTGAAATTATCATTATTTGCAGATGACATAATACTCTACATGGAAGACCCCCAAAACTCCATAAAGACTCCTAGAATTAGTTAACAAATTCAGTAGCATAGCTGGATACAAAGTCAACTCCCAAAAACCAATAGCATTCCTGTACACAAACAACTAACACACTGAAAGAAAAATTAGGGAAACCACATCTTTCATAATAGCATCCAAAAAATTGAAAAACTTAGGAATCAACCTAACACACTAAGTAAAAGATCTATACAGTGAAAATTATAGTACTTTGAAAAGAGATCAAAGATTATTTCAGAAAATGGAGAGATATTCCTTGCTCATGGATAGGAAGAGCCCACATTGTGAAAAAAAATACTCCCAAAACTGTTATACAGATTCAATGCAATCCCAATCAAAATATCATTAGTATACCTCACAGATCTAGAGAAAACATTCCTAAAATTCATCTGGAACCAGAAGAGATCTAGAATAGCAAAAACAATCCTGGGCAACAAAGGCAAGGCAGGAGACAGTATAGTCCCTGACTTGAAATTATAGTATGAAGCTACTGTGATAAAATGAGCATGGAATTGGAAAAAAAAAAACCAAACCAACAAACCTGAGGATGAACAGGACAGACTGGAAAATGCAGACACAACCACAAACACACTCAGGCTCATTATCTTTGATAAAGGGGCCCAACATGCTTACTGGAAGATAGCCTTTTTAATAAATTGTGCTGTAAAACAGGCTCTCTGCCTGTCAAAGACTAAAACTAGACCTATGTTTATCACCATGCACTAAAGTCAAAATGGATTAAATATCTAAATATTAAAACAGAAACATTAAATCTACTGGAAGAGAAAGTAGGCAGGAATCTTCAAGACATAAGGGTAGGTAGACAGTCATAAACAAAACCCAAACTGTGTGGGAAATACTTTAAAGAATCAACAACCAGGTTCTCATCTTATTGAAAAGATTTGTACATTAAAAGAAATCAACAACAGAGTAAAAAGAAAACCCACAAATTGGGAAAAAACTTTAGTCAACTGTCCCTTGGACAAAGAACTTCTCTCTACAACATAAAAAGAATTTAAAAAATCAGGCTCCTGAATTCAAAGACCAAGTCCAAAAATGGGCATCTGAGATGAATACACACTTCTCAGAGGAAGAAATACTAATGGCAAATAAATACATGAAAAAGTGTTCAACATCATTGCTCGTTTGAGAAATGCAAATTAAAAGTATACTGAAATTCTGTCTCACCACAGAAAGAATGGATATCATGAAGAAATCAACCAATAATAAATGCTGCAGGGGCTGCAGGGGAAAAAGGAATCCTTTTCCACTGTTGGTGGGAGTGTAGAATGGTACAACTACTGTGGAAATCAGTCTAGAGACTCCTCCATAAACTACAATTAGATGTCCCATTCAACCCAGCTATTTCCCTTTGGGGTATTTTTCCAGAAGAACTGAAAACATCATACCACAGCAATGAATGTGCATCCATGTTTATAGCAGTGCAATTTGTCATAGCTAAATCTTGGAAATAACCCAAATGCCATCAACTAAGGAATGGATAAAAATGATGTGGTATTTTTATATAATGGAATATTACTCAGCTATAAAGAAAGATAAACTCAACACTTTTATAGGTAAATGGATGCCACTACAGACCATAGTCATAAGTGAAATAAATCAGACTCATATGTGTAAATATGACATTATCTCCCTATTATAAGAGCCTGAAAGAGTAAATAAAATCTAAAAGGTACAATAGATAGAGTGAAAGGGAAAGAAACTTCTCAAAAGGAAAGAATGATTGGGATGAGGGAAAAGAGGAAAGAAAGAAAGAAGGAAAAAATATATGCATATACACACACATAATAGCTAAGATAATTGTGCTACTAATTTCTGTTGGTTTATTGAAAGGAATAATTAATATTTAATTGTTTGATGAACCTTACATGCCTGTATCTATGTGAGCAACCAATTTGAAGATAACAATATGTATACAACAACCACTGTTAATTTCCTATTACTTCTTTTGAAATTCTGTATCATTTTTATTGTTTTTGTATTGTTCTGTTTATGTCTTTGTGTTTGTTAATTTGTTTTTGTTCTCTTCTCCTTAAAATAGAAAAAAAGAATGTTTATATTGTACCCAGGCATGGTGGCACACGCCTGTAATCCTGGCACTTGGGAGGCTGAGGCAGGAGGATCACCATGAGTTTGAGGCCCGCTTGGGCTACATAAGTGAGTTCAAAACCAGTCTGGACGGCATATTGAGACACTATCTCAAAAGAAAAGAGAATATTCAATAGAGCTGGCTAATTTGTATGTTTTTGAAATGTAGAAAGGAAGTAGTATAATAAGCACAGCTCAGATCTGGCAGCCATTCCTAACTCCACTGATCCTGTACTGGGTGCATTTGGACAAGTCTCCTCACATCTGTAGTGCAAACTCTCAGGCCTTTCATCTCTGAGGTTCAAAAAGAAAACTTCTGCATGCAAGGCAAATAGCACTGCAACAAATGGAATGGCAAGACCTCCTGACCTTCAATTCTGCTTCCCAAAGAGTTCAGGGCTGCTCCTCCTGGGCTAATTCTCTGAAGCTGAGCCTTTTGCACTGCAGTCATTAAGACAACTCTGAGAACCAAATCAGCCCCAACAGCCAGCTCAGAGTTTTTGGCTCAACACCAGCCCTTTTATTCAATGGTCAAAATGCAAAAACCAGACAACTTTTGCTCACACTGCTATCTCTGCTCTCTAGTGAGTGCAATTGGGAAGTGTCAGAACAAAAGCTGTCACCCAGAAATGCCAAGTCTCAGTTTCTCTTGGCCTGGGCTTAATGCCAGAGGAAATCCTCCCTAGGTGGCATGCCAGTGCCATTTGAATGCCAGCATCCTTGTTGCAGTGGTGGGGGAAGCAACGGGCAAGAACTGGAAATGTCAGAGGACTACATGTCAACGTAGATGGAAGAATACAGGGATAAGCACTTGCAACAACTTATGTTATTGACAGTATCAGTCAAAAAGGCCAAGCTGGCTCTCAACCAGGGAGCTCCCCGTCCAGCTGCTGTATGTGTGTCCCAGGTCTAAAGAGCACACAGTACCCTACAAGACTAATCAGTCCAAGTCCTCATTCCTGTAGATTACCCCAGGTTGCAGAGGGATATGGACTGATGTGCATGGGCTTTCTGTTTTGGAAGAAACTTTAGGTGGGGGAATGACATCCAGTTGTTTTTCCTAGTTTATCTAAAAATACTACACTTTTTAAAATGCAAAACAAAAATGAATTTTGATACTGGGTCACTATCTTGTGGGCCTGCGTCATGATGTTTTCCTTCATGCTCAGCTTTTAATTGTCACAATGCTGAGCGCTAAGCAAGCAAAAGAATGAAGACACTGTCCTTTAGGAACTGCCAGAATTTCTGTCGTAATGTAAGAGAGTCATGGAAAACAAGGCACATTGAATACAAAGGCTAAGTAAGTGTGTTTGAGGGGTCGGGACAGGAGGTCCGCCTAGCCGTGTAGGAAGACAGAAGCGAGCTGTACGATTACTTCGCAGGGGAAGGAGAAGCGGGAGATCACTTTGGAGAGCGGAGTACATGGGGTGGTATCTGGCAGTTTTAGAGAACATTTAGCAGTAGGACTGTGAGTGGCCAGACCTACATTTCTCCTGCCCCCACCACTACGCTATGTCCTCTGCTAAAATGCCATTAATTATCCATCAAGCATTCATGCTCCCAAGAGATGACCCTAAAATGCATTAGATTCCATAACCTAGAATCTATTCACTAAGCAAAGGCCGTTCTATAAAAACTTAGTTTTTAACTCAAAAATTAACTATCTAATCAGGCCCCTGAGGTTCTCTCAAGCTAGTTTATACTTTACGTTTAAATTGTATCCAGGAGAGCAAGTACCTTGTGGAAAGAGCACTCCCATGAGGACCTAGAGACCTGTACGCCAGCTCCTCATTTGCAACTCTGGAATTCAGTGAACACGGATGAGTCCCAACCCTTAGTTTCCTCACTTGGATGAAATAACGGGACTAAGTCATCTTTCGTGCCCTTTTCCACTCTAGCACTCTGCTTGCCTGTGGGCACAACATGAGGACTAACATGTTGTACTAGATTGTCCCAGTTGAACCAGCACGTATTTACTACTACTGTCCACTATTGTGACCTCCTGGTTTAAATGAATCAGGATAATTAGTAAAAGCCTTTTGCATTCTCAGAAGCATGCAGTGCACTGGTGCAGCCCTAGGCATGTTATCAAAATACTGTGACTGATCTTATTTAATCCACACACCATTAAAGCCCTTAGTGAAGGTGGCTAAGTGCAGCGCTCACTTTAAATTTACGAAGACCCCTTCGTTGCGCAGCAACCCTGTTATTGCCTATATGACTGTGGCAAGACCCCGAGCTTCTAGCCTGGAGGTCTTCTTCTGTGAAGTGATGAGGAAGCTCATCCTGAGAGGTTATGATGAAGAGGAGCCCAGTTTTAGGTACAACTCCTATTTCCTTTGAGGAGGCACATTTTGGTAATTTGGGACTCAGCTTTCTGTTCATGTCTTTCCGAGCACAGCTGATGTCCTGTATTTCTTCTAGGCTTCCCAGTATCATGGTCACAAACTTCTCAGAGGTGATCAAAGAACGTGCTTCAAAGATCAATGCACCAGAAATGTGCACCGGTGCTGCAGCTAAGGTGTCCATTGCCCTTTTCCTCCTATCCATCTCTGAGCTGATGGTCAGAATGTAGCACGATTCAGACTGGGTACTCTTTCTGCCAGCCAGATTACCTGAAATTGAAGAATATTATGATGGAAACATGTCTTCTAATTCCAGATAGAGGAGTGGCTGGTCATGTGACAGATCTGGCCCAGGCAGGCTGGTCAGGTGACCAACCTGGTGGCTGATCAGATAGCCTAAGAAAGCAGGGAGTTAGTCAAGATGTTGACAAGATAGTAGGAGAGGGAGTGGGGACAGAATCAGTCAAGGAGAGGCCACAAACGGAGTTTTGACTGAACATTTGATAGTTAACCTACCAATGTGAGCTTGACTATTTCTGCCTAACCATGTACACTATCCACCAAAAATTAAGGTCATCAGAGCTGAAGTATGTGTCGACTGTTTGTAAAGAAGTTCATCATATTTCTAAAAAGTGTTTCACAAGAATGGTTGCAAACAAATCTACTTACCTAGTTATACCTTTGAATAAACACCCTTTTATTGCCTCTTTTAAAAAAATAACATACACCTCATACAATTATTATAAAGAGTTTAGCATAATTCTAGCACATTAAAGACTCAGTTAATAAGAGTAATTGCTTAACAGTTTGATTAATCTTGGATTCTTACATCTGGTAATCTAACCAACTTCAATGAAGTTTCTGAAAAAAAAAGTAATTACTGTGCATTATCCACAAATTCAGAATCGAGTCTACCTTGTACTGTAAAGGGAAGAGTCTTATTGGAAATAGTACCAATGGTCACATGAGACCAAATCCCAGTCAACCTAGAGGATAAACTATTACATAGACATAACAAACTCCGTATGTTGAATTTACACATAAACAACAATTGCAGTGAAAATAATAGCCAACATCATTTTAATTTGTAAATTGTTCTATTTATAGCAAGAACTCCTACATAGTCTGTTATTAGTGAAGTCACTTCAGTCTTTGAAAAGAAGATAAAAATGTATTTTCTCAGTATAATTAGGGCTTGGGGAAAATGAGAGTGCTTTTACCTTGGGTGCTGGGAACTTTGTGATACAGGTGAACACAGCACTAGTGGTACTGGTGGGAAATCTAGAGAAGCAGTCTGTAAGTAGGCTAGGAATAGGGTAGTGATTGGTTGTTCATTGGTTGTTCAGTCTTGATGCATATCTTCATTGCATCAAAACTGAAGATATAAAATCCAGTTACCTGGGTTGGGTCCTAGGTCTTCCCTTCAGATATTCCCTACAGGAGCAATCTAACCGAAGGCTACACTGGCATCTCTTTGCCTTTATTACCAGGTTATCTGCATTTTCTGGACTACCAAAACTATCCACAGTGGAGAAGAAAATCCTCCAAAGGAAATAGAGGATGGAGATAGGAAGTGAGGATTGGGGCTGAGTGATCAATACTAACAATGCTCCGCTATAGCACTGGACAGACTTGTTTCCACATCTCATGTTGCTGCTTCCTATTCCAAACACTGTCCTCCTCCAAGTCTGTGGTAAGATGGGGATAAAAATAAACCCAACTCCACAAAATTGCTATGCGGTACAAATAGCAATACTTTTTAAATGCCCAGCACAACAGCATGTCTATAAAACTTCTATAAATTGCACCATGCTCTTTTCTGTTGTACTTGGGTTAGACCTTTCTGTCCTGGTTCCAGGTACATTTCCTCATTACAGGTTCCTACACCCAGGCGTGTCAGTAGTGTTTTACCAAAAGATGTACCTCTAGGAAAGAAACCATGTTTCACTTTAAACAATTCCTTTTGTTTTGGATGCTAACGGTGACAATGACAAAAAAACACGAGTGCGTTCATTGCCAATCAGCTTTAAATAGTGCTTGAGACTGTAAAAAACTCTATGTAACATGACATTCCATAAACATAGTTGATGCTCATAGTAATGCTTGAGACGTAAACTTCTATTTTCTTTCTCATGCTCATGCCGAGGGACCTGATGACACATAGACCTACTGGCCACGAGACTCCTGATGACAGAACGGCTGGCCCTGGCTTACTTTCCTAGTTTGCTGATTCGCTTGCTCCTTTTTAAAACATCAGCAGATTGGCATTGGTGACATCTGCTAATGATTTGGTTTTACTCAGAGACTTCCATCTGCAGCAATCAGTAAAACATGATCAATGTGACATCAGTTCTCTTGGTCTATGACCAGTTTGTAGGGATAAGTAAGTAGCCTTGTCTGTTTTTCTGCTTTCCCCAGAAGTCTCATTGTTTATGCTGTGTTGGAAACTCAGCCACCAGAAGTTCAGGGTAAACCTGGTGACGCTCTCCCCTTGTTCAAGTGGGAGTGGCATTGTCTGCCTACTAACAGCCAATGACTCTCAAGTGACACTAGGTCACCAACTGCGTATTTAAGACCTTCACCCTCACTCCTACAGGGAAGCACTTTGAGAAGAGAGCTGAAGGCTGTGTTTTCATATTGCTGTCATTGCTTTCTGGGACCAGATTTTGAAAAGTCCTCTCAAATCACTTTTTTTTTTTTTTTTCCAAAAACCATCATTATGTGACTGACTTAGCTTCATTAAGACGTATCAGTTGTTTGCTGATTTAATCTAGAGTGAATTACATCATACCCAAAAAATTCAGTAAGAGTTCTGTTAGCTTTTGTAATGGTCGCTTAAGATAAGGAAAGCTATGATCTCAGCCATGGTAGCAGCTTCACGAGCTAATTCCTCACTCAACACATGTATCCATGTGTACTGTCACCAGTTGGGGGGCTATCAAAGCAGATGAGGAGAAGGCCTCCTGCCCCCTGGTGCTCATTGTTTACTAGTGCAGCCAGTGACAGCTGAAAGATCTTCCAGACAGGGGTAGGGTTTGCATGTCCAGTGTCAGTGTCCCCTGGGGAAGGTACATGTGAGGGCTTTCCACGTCATGTAGGAGCTCATGACATAAGTATCAGGTAAATGGGCAAAGAGGGATAGTCAAGCCAATAAAGGCCTATTGGGGAGAAGCCTCATTAGCCACTCCTTTGGGAACCCCCAGAGTGCTACCTGGGCCACACTGGCCATTTCCCCATCTCCTGGTTTTGCCAGGCTACTACCTGCCTCAACATTTTCTTTCTACCATAACAACCTTTCTGACTTTGACTCGCTAAATCCACTAAATAGAGTTGAGCTGAAAGGTCACTTTCACAGGGATCTCTAAATCAGATCAGCCCCATTTAACCTTCTGTCACCACCTGGTTCTTCCGCTTCAAGTCATCCATTATGATGGTACTTGAATTGTCATGTAATGAGTGTTTGATCTGTTAAAGTGTAAGCCTTTTGAGGCTCTGTTTTATGTTTGCACCTCTGATTTATATACTAAGTAGGAATAGTAGGAATACAAAGCATATTCTTTTTTTTTTTTTTTTTGGTCTTTTTGAGACAAGGTCCCATTATGAAGTTCAGGCTGGGCTTACTTTGTAGCCCAGGCTAGTCTGGAGCTCACAAAGATCCTCCTGCCTCAGCTTCCCAAGCGTTTAGATTATAGGTGTGTGCCACCTTGCCTGGCAATGCATATTCTTTTAAACAATCAAATTCTGAATTGAAAAGTCAACATTCCTAAATTTGACATTTCTTCTATTAAGGCTTTCAGACAAACCAAAACCAAGTTTTTTATGGGCTGTAATTTCAAAGATAACCAAACCAAAGGAAAGAAGAGCAGGTAGAGAAAGCCTGGGAAAGAATCAGGTCAATATTCTTTTCATTCTGATTTACTTAGGAGCGATTGTGTGCTAATGTCATTGAATACCAAAACAAGGTTTCAGAAACATTTTCTTTTATGCAAAGTTTCTAACTGTAGAAAGAGTAAGAATTATTTTCAAAGCACGCTTGCTTTTTAGTCTTTGCTCTTAATACTGCTCTATCCTTGATGACTCTTAAAGCTTTTATTGTCCTTCCTGCACTAGGAACAGAAGCTTACACACTAAGTCAAGGCCCACTGCTTTGCACGACAGCCACCAGAGCTTTTCAAGACTGGGCGTTCGCACCTGCAGTAATATCCTCTACCACCTCTTACTAGCAATAAGCAGTAATCTTGCTTTTCCTTTTGCAGATGGAGGAAATGTGCAGAGATAAATCTGGAACCCCTGCCCACTGCCACACAGAGCCTTAGTAGCAGACAGGCCTGGATCTTTTCCAGAGCATCAGTGGAGGGAAATTCCCAGAACTCCAGGCCTCCTGGCAGTTTCTAAGACCTGCAACTGGTCACAGATCCTGGGTTTCTTCTCATTGGCTAAAAGTATAAGACATAAAATTTACAGCCTGATTAGCTTTGTAAACAGTTAGTATGAGAAAGAAAAGAAAGTCCAGATGTTTGATTTTTGAACATGTTTCTGTTCTTGCTTACTGTGAATTGAATGCTAAATTGTGAGTTTAATGCTACCTTTAAAGGTGGACTGGGACGTATTTTCTCTTTATGACTCAACCCTGTATTGGAAAGGTTTCGGGGTAGTTACCATGGGACCTAGGTGAAGAAGGGAGGAGAAATCACACTTGTGTTGTCAGTATTATTATCACACCTACTTACAGTAGAGGACAAAGGAAAAGCTGAAAAGCAAAAGCCACATGTGGGTTCCATTGCTTTAGCGGGACATTGGTTTTTCATTCCTTTGTTTTCAACAAGTGTTTATTGAAAATTGACAGTGTGTTCATCTTGGATACAACAAAGAATAAAATAAAGCCTCTGTTCCTCTGGGCTTTGCATTTTAGGGACCAGGAGCAGATAGAGGGTGGAAAGAAAGATAATATGCTGGGAAATAATCAAGATAATTTCAAACACTAATAAGTGTTATGGTGATGATAAACCAGAGTGATACAATAGCATGACTGGAGGTGGGGACCTTAGCTTAGTTCTGTACTGTCTAGTACGGTGGCCACCAGCTACATGTAGCTCTTGAGCATTTAAAATTTGACTACTCCAGCTGGGCATGGTGGACATGCCTGTAGCGCCAGCACTCTGGAAGGCAGAGGCAGGAGGATCAGAAGATCAAGTCCAGCCTGGGAAACTTACAGATTCAGCAAAGCTCCGGGAATATAACTCAGTGTGAAGGCCCTGGTTCAGTTCCTGGTATGACAGAGAGAGAGAGAGAGAGAGAGAGAGAGAGAGAGAGAAAGAAAAAAGTTTAAATGAAGATGGGCTTTAAGAGATGGGCTGAATTTTAAAGGCTTACTAAAGACAAAAGATATAGCTCATTAAAAACTACACTAACTCTTGAAATGATAATATTTTAGATCTATGAAACAAAATATTATTAAAATTAATTTCATACCCATCCACAGACAATGGAGTAAAGAAAATGTGGTCTCTATACTTAGTGGAACACTACTCAGCAGTAAAGAGTGACACATTTGAGACATCTGAGGAAAATAGATACACCTGGAAAATATAATGTTGAGTGAAATAAGTCAGATACACAAGCTTAAATAGTATGGTATTTCTCATTGGAATGAGGAAGTGCAAACCAAGAAAATGATAAAGGATGGGTGGAAAGGGATGAGGGGATGAGTCTCTTCCAACAGGGAGGTAGTTCAAAGAAACAAGGGCAAAAGGTGAAGAGGGAGGGAAGACAAGACGAAAGGAATAAAGCTACGCCATGAACAGGAACCTGAGAGCCCCATTAATGTAAACTCCACCTGCCGCTGCAGGAGCTAAGACCAGTAATACCAACAAGGGCGGAAAATGGGATAGGGGAACCGGAGGAGGAGGGGTTAAGAGAAAAGGCAAGAAGATATTTTTAAAAAGAAACAAGCTGTAATGTGTACATGTAACCTCTCCCCAAGATGACTGCGAACTGCATGAATTGCAAACATGTACTAACAAAATTTAAATATATAAAAAATTATTTCACATCTTTTTAAATGTGACTATTAGGAAACATGAAATTACACACATGGCTTACATGTGTTTCTCACTTTGGAGGTCTCTGAGACAGCAGAGTCATCAGGGTAGGCCACCGAATGAGGTGATGACACACTTAGAAGGACCAACCATATGACGTTCTGGGAGCAGAGTGGTATAGGCAGAGAGAACAGCAAGAATCTAGGGTAGGACTCAGCATGGTGAGTTACCAAAAACAGGCAGAAAGCTAGACTGCCTGGAAAGCAGGCTGACAGAGGTGCTGGGAGACGAGGCAGACCCCTGAGGTCGGGGCTTGCTCTGCTTCTGCAGGGCTCCATAAACTAGAGTAAGAAGGTAGAATTTTATGTAAATGCAGATTTCCATAAAACATCACAGCAGATCTGCTTCTGTGCAGTTTCCCAGGAACTGTTCCAGAATATCAATATTCAGCATAAAAACTCATCTGAAAAATGCAGTAGAATCCACTCAGCTTAGAATAGCTCCATGCTAATGAAGGCTTACACTGGAATATGCATTTATTAAACTCATTTATTTTCATATACAGTAACAGTTGTGATGTTTATATAGGGGTGGAATCTGTGAGAAGGAAGAACACAGATTGACGGAATGCACTCACAGAAACCAAATGAGTATCTCAGGTTCGTCCTCATTTACTCATTTCAAGTTCAAACTCGGAGTGCACGTGTAATCAGGGAAGGTGGGCAAACCCAAGCATACTCAGAAAGTACGAGATGTGGTTTGACAGGTAAATACTGATGTTTTCCTTTTTATCACATGTGAGTACACTACATAGAGGCCACTCTACATAGAAAATAAGCTAGATATATTCTTTTCTTTTACCCCTCCAGGATACATAGTTCTAAAATTTAAAGTTTAACCTTTAATAGCCAAATATTTCTAATGTATTTTAGAGTTTCTACAATGAATTTCTTGCTGTAAAATGAATATTTTGACTTTCATAAGTAAGTGGAAAACTTTTATTCTAAAATTCCAAAAGAAAACTGTCATTCACATCATTAAGCAGGTCTTGTACACACAGAAAGCCAATCCCCACATGCCCTCACTAGGGATGCATGGTAACTCGAACAGGTTTTGCCCAAATTTTCAGTGCAGAGTCACTGTCAAGATTGATGTCTACTCAAATTATGTCAACCCTGTCAGTCACTGAGGTCCTCCACCTCAGAATGTTGATATGCCTGGGTCACTGCAAACCAGCAAATCTAACAATGCTAGTGCAAGTGAGGCCAGGTGATTCCCCCAGGTGCTGTCCTTTTATTTAAGGTTTCTTCATCTCTGACATGATGGACGAGTGGGACATTGTTACTTTATCTGATACAATAATTTCAAAGATTCTCTATTCATAAGCACTTTAGAATCTAATCTAAAACCTAGACTTTACTTTGCTGATGGGCAGTCCAACAACAAGGGAAGACTTCTGAATACTTGCATGTTAAATGGATCCTAAAATTGTATCACCAACTTACTTTCTCAAAGTAAAAGCTTTCATTTAAATAAAGCACAAAAGACCAGTGACAGCCTAAATTAGTTCTTGGCACATGCCAGGTACTCACTAAATATTTGTTGAATGCTGGAAAGTCTAAGTGCTAATTAAGATTCTGGGTCACTTTGCTGTGAAATTAGTCAACAATGTAATAAAAAGGTGTGAAACTTTATTTTGGCTTAATAGTTTCTTCTTAGTAATCTTCTGGGGGGAGCTATGAATATAAGGAACAGAAAAAGTATATATATATATATATGTTATTTTCAAGGTATTCCAGGGTCACAACCGTGCCCCCTCTGATAGGTTGAAACCCACTATACACTTCACTACATCTCAGAGTCTTTTCAGTCTAACTGTGGAGCCTACAGAGCAGAGTTCTTCAGTGCTTTGCAGGCTCATTTGTGCAACAAGAGAAAGTAAGATGGCCAAGCCCACGCTTTTGATCCAGTGACCCTTCCAGACAACCAGCATGGCCTACACTACTCCTCTGAGCTCAACAAACAAATTTGCACCACTTCCTTTATGGGACCCAAGGGTTTTCAACATAACAGTGGACTCAACTGAAAATAAAAGACATTCATAACTTGTAACTAAGAAATTTGAAAACTTCGAGAATGAAAGTGAATGCAATTTTGAAAATGTGGGTGCATACAATAATTACCATTACTAAGCACAAAGTCTGCCAAGTAAGTTTTATGAAACCTATTTAAAATTTAATCAAATTGAGTTTCTTGGTAATTAAGGCACTTGGGTGGGCCAAAAAATAACAAAGAAGAGGAGCAGATTTTTGAGCCCAAGTTTGAGCTCCTGCCTCCTGACCATAGTGTATACGGCACCCTTCTATGAAAAAAGTCACAGCAGAACACCTCTGCACTTCAGGATTGTGACAGCACTTGTGAAACTTTCCAGATAAGAAAGTTTGCCTATTACATTATATATTTTCCTTTATTGCTATTAATACAAATTGCATTAATTATACTTAGGAAAACATCAATAATGAATAGAAAGAGATGTACCAAGGAGAAAACATTGACAATGTAAGAATTCCCCCAGACCTACAGTAAAAAAATGAAGTGTGAGTGTTTGGTTTTGGCTTTATTTCTTAGAATGCAAACCCTGAACTTCTAGATGCCTTCACTTTACACTCAATATGAATCCATAAAATCTAGCTTAACAACTCCTTTCCCAAGCCAACTCAACTTTCATGTCCTTTTTTGCATGATTATTCACTCACGTTCTCAGTGGCACAATTGGTCCTGGAATCACAGGCCTGTCCTTCCTTTCCACTGAAATCAGGCCACTGTCCCACCTCTCCAATCCAATTTCAGCGAAGATTCACGTTGGAGTCTCATATCTGGCCTTCCCTACTTTCCTTCTGTTTCAGCTCTAATTCACATTTGTATTATTTCATGCAATAGAAAATTCTAACATATTAACAAAAGTGTTCAGATTATTAATTATTCCACATAACAAATCAGCTGCTCCAAAGCATCAACAAGAAATCAGGTTTCTTGTTGAATGTAAGAAACAGAGGTGCACAGATGAGCTCCATTGGACCAGATGAGCTTGGTCCACAGATGAGCGCCTGTTAGCATAGCAAAATGATAACACGGCAGCTCCAAGGATCATGCAGAGGCAGTTAACTTCCACCAGAAGAGACTGTCTCTTCCCAAGATCCTCTTCTTCAAAGAAAGAAGATATTTCCCCACACGGACTCTAAAGAGCATTGTATAACAAATATATATATCCACGTCCTTCATGAAGATATTTTTTTGTATCAGAGGCCTAGTTATTATTATTGTCATTTGTTATCTCAGTAGTTAGAAATGGGCTCTGTAGACTCATCCTAAGACGAATTCATCCTCTGGCTACCTGAGACCTTCTCTTCTGAAGATCATGGTAGGAGGCAGAGGGAGGGAAATCACAGAACAAAACCAGGATTCAGCGAGGGAGGAGAAAGCAAGGGCATAGCGGCTAGCAGACCGATAACTGGGGGAATAGGCATCTATCTTCTGCTGGGTTGTCATAATAGATTCTGAACTGTGGCCTAGTCCCATTTCGTCCATTCCATAGACCCTCTGGAGCTTGACATTCATAAAGTACAGCGCTGTCACAGAACTCAGTGCCCACTTCTCAGTCTGGCCTCCAAAACTCTCCACAGTTTATTCCAAATTTCCTTCTTCAAATGTCAGCCCGTTCAAGACACTTTCTCTCCAGAGCATCATCTTCTTCCTTCACTTCCTCAAGTACCCACCTCTATCTTATCGCCTAAGTGACTTTCCTAAAAAACAAAGATCTGTTGTACTTAAAATAACTTCTCACAAGATAAATTTTAAATTCTTCAGCATGGCATACAGAGCCTTTCACAAATTAGCCCCTACATGTCTTTCTAAGTAACTTCTCTGTTAACATCCATTTCCACCCCCACCTCACCCCCACTGCAACCACACAGAAGGTCCCACCATTCCCAAACCCGTTGCCCTCTTTGATGTCTCCATGTCTTGTGTGTTGTGCTCACTGCCTGGAATCTATTTCTCATCTTTTTCCATCTGGTAAAATTCCACTCATCATTCAAAGCCCAGATCAAAGCTCATTTCCTTTATGAATGCTTTCCCAATTCCCCAGGCAGAACTAATGTCTTCCTCCCTAATTGCTTCCAAAGACTTCTATTATACCCGTTAGCACATTGTATAGCAACAATTTGTTTACATATACATCCTCCACCAAGACATTTTCTATAACAGATTTTTATTATTATTGTTATTATTTTAATATTTGCACTTTATCTTCTGGTGCTGAACCAATTCTCAATAAAGGTTGAGAATGATCTAGAATAACCACTCTGTCTAACTTGTAATTGTACTTCAGTGCCCAGCTCGAATACCATATTTCTAGGTCTTTGTTTTGATCACTTTGCTGATGAGTTTTTCTCATTCATTACAACTTTGATATTTGTAACTAAAGACGCTCTATCACATCTTGGGCCTTATGGTTCTCCTACCCGGCTTTCCCTCCGCATACCACAGCCTGCTTCCACAAGGCTTGCGTTTTGCAATTTCATGCCTCTGTTTCACTGAGCCCAGGGGGACAGGCACTGTTACATGGTACCAACTCATAACTCATACTATGATTTGTTAGTACAAGTTTAGATATTGTCAAGGGAGGATAGTCTTTCTCTTTCCTCTCAGCTTTAGGGTCAAAATTATTTAGGAATTGTTAGTTTTAAAGCCTAGGAAACTGGAAAACACAGCTAAACCAATACAATGCCAAACATTTGAAGACATCTGAGGCACTGGTGGAATGCTGTACATATTTTGTGGTGAGCTCCAGAAATTATACAATTTTTATGTTTTTATGTTAATATTTTAGACAGCAATATTTTAAATATACAAACATTCATGGTCACCTATATGATGGTCCAACCATGAGATGCCTTGCTTTCAGTTCTGAAGGATAAGTGCACAAAGATGAAATAATGCTTTTTATTCTTTTTCTTTCCTTCAGAATCTATAAAAAGTTTAAAGAATATTGCCAGAAGTTGTCTTCTAGGAGTGCATTTTCATGCATCAACCTTCATTTTAATCATTCTGAGATTTTTCAAGTTCAAAGTTTCACCTTCAAAAATATTTTTAAGACCATTTAAAGCAGCAGCAGCAGTAATTGATCTTTGAAATTCTGGGCACAGAGGCATGACCAGAGTGTTCACTCTGCGTCCCAGTAGTCTGGGAGAAGGCAGCGCCGTGTGTTCAGTACCATGTGATCAGAAGGCACAGCTGTGGAAGCTGAGTGGCAGAGTGGGCCTGGTGGAGGCAGATAGCAAGGCAAGGAAGCTATCAACCTCTGCTAAACTATGCCGCAAAGTGACCCTGGAAATCAGAATTTCAGCCCGCACTAAGGAAATTAAGAACAGCAGAACTTCTTCCTTCCACCAAGTTGCCATGCACTTTTAATGGGAAATTTAGATCCAACGTGTTTTCTAGGCTCAGGAAAAACACATGCCTCTGAAGGTAAAACGCATTGATCTTTAGCACTCACTTAAGAACTCAGTAGACTGGTACAGCCTCTGAGGAACTGAGAAGAATACATACCCTTCTGAGTAGCTAAACTTGTTAGGGAGAAGATACAGTCTGGAGGAAAGACAGCTACTACCCTGAAGTTTGCAGACTGGAAAGCAGGGAAGATATAAGGATCAGGACCTTTTAGAGTAGAAAGCAGTAGGGCCAGAGAAGTTTTATAGTAGGTTGAGTGGAACAGAGCAATGGGAAGTCTAAGCTCTTGCAAGCAGGCAGGCAAGCAGGCAGATCAGAGATGACTGTGACCGGGGAAAAGCCCAAACTAAAAAACTAGCTTTCACTGTGGGAACTAAATAAGGTTGGGTAAATGATTTGAGTGTGGCCAGGAAGGGTGGGAGAGCAGGGCAGTGCTCAAGGAAGGGAGGGAGTGGATGCAAAGTCTTGGGCATAAGAAAATATGACAGAGATCCCCCAGAAGAAGCACAAGACCAGAACCTTCCCATTGAAAAATAAAAGTAAAAAAGAAGCAAAAATCCACTTGTTACAACTGGGGCAGGACTAGAAATTACAGCGATTCTCTAAATGGGAGGAAGTAAGAAAACAAAGCCATTTCCTAAATGATCTGAATTTCTTAGGATATTTTTCTTTTCTATTTGTACCTTTGATCTCTTTCTTTAGTGTTAGAAGATTTATTGGTGTATGAGTCAGTTTTCTGCCACTAGGACAAAATACTGGACACCTATAAATTAAAGGATGAGAGGTTTCTTTTGCCTCACAATTTCAGAGGTTCCATTCAGTGACCAGCTGGCTCTAAGGGTGAACCATCATGGCAGGAAGGCATGGCAGAGAAAAGCTGCTCAACTCATGGCAGCCAGGAAATAAAAGTCATAGAAAGAGCCAGAAAACAAGGAAAGGACAAGGGGCCAGTCAGAGTCCCCCAGGTCACCTGCCATGATCCATCCAGCCACACTCAACAGTGTTTTACAAGTTCCTAACCATCTCTCAAGCCAACCAAGTTGACAATCAGTATCAACCATCACAAGTCCACCCCTTATCACCGTGACACCGGACACATCTCCTTAAACCATACTTAATCTCTAAATACAGGCAGTAATAAGGTCATAATTCCACTTATCATGACATAACTATCTTCAAAGAACAAAGAACATGCTAATTATTTTCCCAAAATCTCAACAGTTCCAGCACTGCTCAAGACTTCAACTTCAAAGTTTCTTCTGAGACTCAAGGCAAACTCTTTGCTGTCAACCTCTATAAAATTTGGAAAGCAAATTATATGCTCCCAAAATACAATATCAGGGGGTAAATATTCCCATTCTGAAAGGGAGGAATAAGGAAATAGAAAATTATTTGACCAAAATAAGAAAACTTAACAGGGCAAACATTTAATCCCATAATTCCATGTCAGGCGTGCAGGGCACAGAGCAAAATGATGTGAGCTCCAGAGAACCTGGATGGTCTCCCCTCATGGCCTTGCTCATTGCAGCCCATACAGCCTCTCTCTTGGGCTGGCTCTCCTCACTGCCTGTGGCTTTCCTCAGGAGACATTCCTCATTCCTGGCATTTCCAACTTTCTGGAGTTTCTACTGTGACTTAACATTCAGTTCTGAAACTTCATCTATCACCCTGTCAGGGGCTCCTGGCAGGGACTGCACTTGTGTCATACAAGTGCCTGGAGTCCCAGACCTTCTGAAGTCTGAGTGAAAGCCTTTATAACCCTACAGCTTTTGCATTCTGCATCTCTGAAACACCAGCATCACATGGATGAAGCCAAGGCTTGCCACCAACAGAAGCAGTAGGCTTAGACCAGGGATAAAGAGGTCTCTCAGTGGCTGGATAGAAAAATATGGGGAAACATTTCCCTAGGTGATGCTGATGAACAGGGTGCCCTTGGACTCTTTTCTTCTAGTAAAGTCCTTCAGAAGAATTTACACTTTTATGCCATCAAGCATCTGATGGATTGAACCTTGCTGTTCCTGAGGCACCCTCAAGGCATTTTATTTTTTGTCTCAGTAGAAAGTACTTTGCTTCATTTTAAAGGAAAGGATGATTAGGTTCGTGGTTTCAGTCCATGTGGCTGATTCCAAGGCAGAAACATGCTAGAAGGTCATATTTAACTCATACAGTACTTGACTCGTGGCATTCTGGGTGCAGAAATGAGGGGGAAAGCCAGAGAGTAAAGAAAGAACAAGAAATATAGTCCCCAAGGTCAAGTCCTCATGACCCACCTAGACACAACCAAAGTGTGCTTCACTAACTCCTAAGCATTTCTTAAGCCAGTCAAGCTAGCAATTAAAATTAACCCCCATGCCTGGAATGCCTACAATCTGTTGCCATCAATTAACAATTTAGGAGCAGAACACTGAAATGCTCTGTGTATAAGCAAAGAGCATACCAACTGATGACACAATATAGAACAATCAAGACTGGACTCAAATACTTTAGGTGACACTCACAAATATCACAATATGGAAATCTTTTCTTAGGTACATTCATTGTCTTCAAAGAAGAATCTTCTATTTTTTTGCCTGAGAAGTAAATCTCTGAAAGATAAAACTAGAGCAGGAGAAGCTGAAGGTTCCCAACTTTCACTACACAGATTTTTTTCAATCCCTCCATCATCCGTCCAGAATCTCAGCCTATTCTCTTGGTATCTATATGTCTGGAATTTGCCCCATTCAATTCTATTTGAGAATAAGCTTTAGATTTTTTACCTCTTGTGGGGTGTATGTGAATTATTTTGGTACCAAAAGATATATAAGGGTTCTGCTGCATACTGCACAACCAATTCTTTAATATCTTGTTCTCCACAGAACTTTGTGTGAGCAGCATGAGGCTTCTAAGAAGTTCTGTGATGGGCATAATTAATTTTCACTGGTACATTACTTTGGAGGCCCTCTGAGAAATAACCTGCTCTTCTCTTTTGAATCAATTATCACTTTTCCATTTCCTTTCCATCTCACAAAAAGGTTGAGATATTTCATCTTTTGCTTTTTCTTCTCTTGTTTTGTCTTTGAAGACCTGTGCATTGTCTTTATCAGCCTATTATTATTTGGCTAAGAAAGATCCAGGTATACATATTCAATTTTAAAAAGTCACTCTCGATAACAATTGACATGAAAAATGGAATGGAAACTTGCAACTTAGTATGTCCTGGGTAGCCTTTATGTACTGTAAAATTATATGCATAGATATTTACCTAAAATTTTCATGAGCAGGAAGAATGCTCCGTAATTATCTTATTGGTTCACAGAGAACAGGAAAGCTAGTACTCTAGAGATTAGCTATGGGCTTCATTTAACCAACGATTTGAATATAAATGGGGCTGGGTTTGCTAAATAAACTCTTAGTAAGAGTTGGTTCAGATTTTCTCACAACTTTAGCCTTATCTAAGTTATCAGTCTAGCTCATCTCCAACTTACGCATTTCATTTGTCATTTTCAAATCATGTATTCTGACTTTCTAAAGCAGATTACCCTTTCTCTGCTAATTGCTCATAGTAAGATAGACCTTCTTCACAGGACCACAATAAGATGAACATCATATCCAACCACCTTGTTGATGAGTGTTCTCAGATGCCACTAGTGTCAGGCTATGGATGAGTAACCCAGGAACTCTGTTCAGAGGAGCTGACCTAGCACATAGAATCAGAAGGATCTCATGAAGGTCATTCTGAATTACCACTAGAGCAAGGTCATTACACTGATTTATTCTTATCTTGTCTGTACCTATATTGTCCATTTGTAGCTATCTAGATCATAAAGCATACAGAGACACATAGATGAGTAGTTCATCTTGACTTTAAAGAATTAAAATTTTGTAAATGATATGGAGTTAGCAGAAAGAGTTTTATTTAAAGTCGGTAATATAATGAGGACAAAGTGAATTATCTAAAGTGTTGCAGAAATTAAGAAGAGACAGAAAAAACTAAAAGGATAAGGGGAGGCCTTATAAGGAGTACATCACTAGGTTGAACCTTAAAGAATAAGTGAGATTTCTATGGGCAGAAACATAGACTACACGAGTAAATGTTTTAGACATCTGCCTAAAAATCAAAACTGCGTATACTAGGTACACATTTTTGGTACAGTCTGTGTTGATGGGCATAAATAAATATTTTAAATTAAGTATATAAGTTTGTTGTGTAGGTACAACAAAATATTTTGATAGGCTTAATTAATATTAATGGTTATCACCTATTGTATATTGAAATCTGTCAACAAGTACTAGACAACTATCAAGAGCACAATAATGTTCTACTTTGGAGAAGTTAGGAAATTAGAAGGCATAGAAATGATAACAGAGAATACCTACTACGTCCTAGTGTATGTATTCTCCCAACTTGATTTTCCTCCTTTATGATTAATGTGGCCCAAATATTTTTGGGTAAAGATAGAACATATTTTGTTTCCATTTTAGTATCAACAATCAGGAATGCTTCTTCAGAGAGGAATGGGAAAACATTCTATATTTTTCTTTCTTTATTCCATTTATAGTTAAAATAATTATGAAACCTTCCCTTTTCCTTTCCTTTAAATATTCCATTTCATTGGTTTTCCAACTTAATGTCAACATGTCTTTGCTGTTTATTGCTTATCTTCACTTTCCTTACTAATTTCAAAATCACTGTGGTCTTTATATTCCTCTCAAGCTCTTTCAGTTAAACTACAAAGTTATGTTGGAATTTTTTGAAAATTTTCAAAGAAAAGTGCTAATGATAGTAGTATCTTGCATACTATATTATTTTTAAAATATTAAAAATGTTACAAATGTTACCTATTTATGCCCTGTGACATAAAAATAGATGGAAATTATTGCTATTCTCTAAGGAAACAGATCTGGGTGAATCAATAAATGACATAAATTGTGAGTCATTGTGAACTATCAGTACACAAAGAAATATGATATTAGACATATGATTTTAGACATTACTGAAGAGAAAGTGTTCAGAATACGCCTATTTTGGGGACACACAAACAACCACGGCCTCATTACAGCACAGATTCATTATGGCATAAATATTCTCCTTTCCCTTTGACTCCAACTCTATGTCCACTCTTTTTCTACAGTGTTTCTTCTCTGTTATTCTCCTTTTCTGCACACTTCTCTTCTTCCTTCCTTGATTCCTATCTTTCTGTATGTGATAGAAGCCTTCTCTAGCCTTTTTTACCTACCGGGGGCACTTACTCTTCTCTAGGGACGGTCCTTGGCCTGTGGCATTAAGGAGGAAGAGCCCTCTGTCTGTTCCTAAACAGTCCCTTGAGGTACTCTTGCTGAGCTCCCCCTCAGTCAGCTGCACCCTTCACTGAGAGTCACCCAAAGGGACCTGTTCTTCAGAGAGTCCATCTGTTCCTCATGGAGAACATGAAAAACAGGTATCATAGGGTGGTGGAAAGAAAACTGGGAGTCAGAAGCCGTGAGTAGATACACCCAGCTCTGTCATTCATGATTTCTGTGGCTTTAGACCAAGTGGGCCTGAACTCTCACCTGTGAAACACAGAAGTTTTTAGCAAGCTAAATGATGCCTTTCTACTATGTGCACTTTCTAATCTCTGAAACCCATGAATGTTATCTTCTATGACAAAAGGGACTTTATAGCTGTAATTGGGTTAAGGAACTTTAGTTGGGAAGAATAATACCCTGGACTCACTGAGTAGGTCCAATGTAATCACAACTGTCCTTATAAAAATAGATGCCTAAGTGGTCAGAGTCAGAGAAGGCAACATAACAATGGAAAGAGGGATTAGGATGATGTGACTTGAAGAGGTCACAAGTGGCCATAGGCAACAAACACAGGCATTTGCTAGATGTTGGAAAAGGTTCCTCTATTAGGAGCCATCCCTGTGGACAGATTGATTTCAGCACAATTAAAATAACCTTGGACTTCACCTACAGAACTGTAAAAGAGTATATTTGAATTGTCTTAAACTATTAAGTTGATGGTAACTTGTTACAGAAGCAGTAAGAAACTAACACAAGATGATTCAACGTCTATGTTTAGGTGACATCTGTATTTGCTTTCAGTGCTTCATAGCTACTTCCATAGTGATGACCCACTGCTAAAGGGCCTAGATTTTTACAGCACTTGGGTGACTTAATGGATCTTGTTAAAAAGAACATTCTCAACAAGACTGTTATTCTCATGTTGCTGATCTAAAGATGAAGGGCATTTGAAGGAAAGCAACTGAAGGAGAGTTTCTGCCGTTTCAAGTGAGATTTTGTTCTAAGAGCCACTAGCTGTGAGAGAAGAGCACCAGCTTCCCCCACCATTGACTTCCAAGCTCTGCTCCGACTTCTTCTCTCCTAAGTGCTGGTCTCTGCTATGAGTCTTCTCTTCTCTGAAAGGTCTTTCTCATTCAGTTCCTTGGTTCATGCTCTCCAGGAAATGGTCTCTTCTGTATCTGCCCAAAGTTTGAACCAATAAAAATCTTCCTGACATTTCTCCTAACCATCCACAATACAGTTAAATTTTTCTCCTTGGTGTTTTCCTCCAGCACATCATTTATTCTTCTTCTATTCAGGCCCTTCAGTCCACTTCCCAATCCCTCAGGGGCAACATTTTGATGGTTCCCAGGGCCGGTGCTATCTTAGTCATTGTCCTCTTTCTGGGACATAACACCTAACACACACAACTTCAAGGGAAATAGGTCTATTTTGGCTCACGGTTACAGTCTCTAGGTGCAGTCCCTGGTGGATTGGCTGCAAGTCAGAAATGCCATGGTAGAAGGACTGGGCAAAACAGAACTGCTCACCTTATGTGGCCAGAAAGCAGCGAGAAAAGAAAGAAAGAGGGGAGGGCAACATACCCTTCTAAGTCACGCCCCCAGCGACCCACCTCTTCAGACCAGACCCCATCTCTCAATGCACATTCAGCCACAGCGCCCCCATAATCACAGGACCTTCCAAAAGCCCACCTCTAAGCACTTGAGAGCTTGGGTAGGGGGGGTATCATTGATCTAAGCCATAATAAATGCCTACACATAGTCAATGTTTATGTTTCTTGAATTAAAATCAAAGAAGTCTAGAAACAAGAAGCTATTTCTTCTCCTCAAAAATATTTATGTATTCATGCACAGTTCTTCTACAGGAACAATTGCAAAGGAGCACACTTTTGTGCTCCCAATTTTCTCTCCTTGTTTTCCACAGTATTTTATGATAAAGTTCATAGGCTTTCTTTTCCCCTTGACATGCCATGGAGAAGTATGAAACATTAAACACATCTTACTTGCACAATTTTTTCCAGTAAGAAGATCAAAAGTTAACTTGGGAGCCTAAAGAGATTTAAAACACCCTGTGTTACAATTTATAGGCAGGACATAATCCCTTCTGATTTACTGTCTCACCATAATTCTTTCTATTCTTTGAAATTCAGGATTAAGCACATTTTAAGAACTTAAAAACTGTTTAAAAATGTCAAGAGTAATTATTGATAACACCTCTTTATTCCCTTGATCCAAGCCAAATCCTAATAAACTAAAGCATTTAGTGTCTGAACAAAGGCAATTTTATTCTACCTGCCTAATATGAACTATATTCCAGTCTGGGTTTGATGACGGATAATCAAGAGGTAAAATCAGTTCACTCCAAAAATACTTCCAGCAATAGAATGCCTGTACTTTTACTCATTTCCTTAATCATAGGTGGTGCTTGTGCCAAGCCTTACACTTGGATAACTAAGGGATGTTAGCTCTTAAGTCCTTAGTACTCTAAAAAAAGAGACATGTATGTGATGCTAGCAAGCCTCTGTTATTTTACAGACAGCTAAACAACCTCAAGGGTTAAATTCTCATTGCACATCAGTGAAAGAACCACCATGAGGATGAAACTGATGAAGATACTTTTTAAAAAGTCACTGCTTGCCTAATCTAACACATTTAGTTGAAAACCTCTGCCGTGTTTGGACAGTGGTATATGAATTAATGCTAATGCACACCAGATTCTGTTGGCAATGACACTGGAGAACACCCCACATAACAGCTGTTCAGATGTAGCAGCACTATAAATCATTTTATCTTTATAAACAACAAGCGGCTGCTGGTTCTCCGTAGAATAAATGTGCTAATTCCTCTGTCTGGAAAAGAACATCTATGGTATGTGACTAAGTGGAAGGAAATAAACCTCTCAGACTGATTCCAGGCCACACATGCATGCTGATAGCTTGTGATTTTCGAGGACCCAGTCAGAGTGTCAGGGTGTTGTCCTGTCCCTTCTTCAACTTTCAGATGCAGGTCAAGACACCACAGCCTCAAGGGTAAGATTTGGGATTAATGTATTTTTACTGCTGCCTCCAATACCCATTTAAGAAATTGCCACAAGGCTGAAGTCTGGATCTTTCTGGAAAAGCCCAAGGAAAGGAGTACTTGTTCAAAAGCTAATTTATAGTTAAAGCAGGACATAGGAAGTGGTGTCTAGTTCAGAAAGATCTGGCTAATTCAACCTATTCTGTGTGAAATGAAGTACCTGTGTTGTCTGCAAGAGAGAAAATACAGTAACTGGCTGTATACAAATTTTCAATAAAGATAAAGAAACTCTGAATTCATTATTATTTTGCAATTTAATATCTTAAAAGGCACATTTAAAGAAAGTTTTTGATCTGTATATTTTAAAGATAGAAAAGCCTAGAGATAGGAAAGTTCCAGGCCAGATTTTGTTACTGACAGAATTGGCAGAATTATCTGGTTATTGGCCGGTTTTCTAAAATTAAGTGTTCCTTGATTCTATCCCTAATTATTCAGATAAATCAAATTTTACAGAAAACAAGCAAGTCATCGCAGACATTATAACATCTGATCTGGTAGAGACAGACATGTAATTTGCAACAGGAAGTACATTTTAAACCTTCATAAAAAGCACAAACTAAAACCAGTCCAATGTAAGCGTAAGCTCTGATTACATCATTTGGTCTGTGTACCCTAGAACAATTTAAATCTCTTAGTCTCAGTGGTCTCATTCATAAAATAAGAATAACAGTACTTTCTTGCAATGCTGAATAAGACAAAAAGTGTCACTGATTCCACTATATGTAAACACTCCAAAAGTGACAGCTATTAATAGTAGTTAGGGGAAAGAAGCATTATTCATCCAATAGCTATGTAAAATATCATGCAGAATTTTAGAAATTCTTTGAGTATGGTTCCACTGTGTATACTGCACATAACTTTTGCAGACTGGCAGGCTTTAAATTTGGGGGGCATTAAATAGATAGTTGTTAATTTGACTTCAGTGTAGATTTTCTTCAAAACGAAGTTATTCCAGCTTTCTTCAAAGTCTCCACTTTTTGTGCTTCATTAATTAATCTCACTGATCTCGTTTGAATTAATTTGCCAACAAAGTGTTTTAGAGAGTCTTGATGAATGTCTTTACCTTAAAAGTTGGTGGTTGAAGTACAACAAATGCTCATGTTTATTTGAAAATACCTTATATTTAGTCAGCTGTTTAGATTACTAGCAGAGACCAGACCAAGGGATAAATTCTACCTTGAGGCCATCTTGCTCCCTCTCTGCCAATCGTATAAGAAGTAAACTAGACAATAAGCCATGTGCATGATCCCTCCTGAGATGAGAAGTAACTGGTAAAGTTACCCAACTAAGAATATCTTTCTTGCAGTGGCACAGAATTTCCTGAAGCACATTAATACTCCTTGGTGATTGTGTTCCAACTCCTCCTTATGTCTCTGGGACTATGAGGAGCTACTTAGACCTCTTACCTCATGGCCCTTAGATCCAGTCAACTCCAATCCTCTCTTCTCAACTAAGCCTGATAGAAAGCAAATGAGCTGCAGCAGAGTTACTGAGTATATTAATCTGTTTTCCAATGCTATGATGAAATACCTGAAACTGGATACTTTATAAAGAAAAGAGGTAATACTAGTTCACAGTTTCGGAGGTTAAGAAGTATGGCATAAGTATCTGTGTAGCTCTGGTAAGAGTCCTCTTGACTGTGAGATACAATGGATGGTGGCATATTGGAAGCATGTATGTGAGGGAGAGATACCCTACAAGACAAAGAGACAGAGAGACAAAAAAGGGGTGAGTCATGCTCTTTTATGACAACCATTTTTGAAGGAACTAACTGTGAGCACACAAGAATTACATCAATCCTTAATAAGGGTAGTGGCCCCAGTGACATAGTGATCTTACACTCGGTTCCATCTCCTAAAGTTCCCACATCACTAACACTGCTTCCGCAACAGGAATCCTTGGAGGACAAACCACGTGCTGCACCCAGACGGCAACATTCCGTTCCTTCTTCTCTGTGCACTGCAGCCAGCCATGGAGAAGTCCTGGCCCCTCTCAGTATCCAGCAGGAAGCACTGGACAGAGAGGCGCTGCCTCCTCTCTGCAGTACCTTAACGTTCTTACACCAGAAAGAGAGGCTCACTTGATCACTCAGAGGGTGACACTTATGGGGCATGTTTCTTTATGGAAAGTGTGTTACTTCCCAGATGTTCCTTTCTTCCTTTTTTTTTTTTTCCTTCCTATGATCAGCAGGCCTTCAGGCATCAGAAGAATGCCTGGAGAGAGTCTCCCTCCAGTTAGTATAGATGGCTGTCCTCACTTCCTTTTGTGCTGGGGAGAGGAGGATCAGCCCTTTGATGATTTAATTCCAAGAATACAGAATGAGAAGCTTCACTCTGGCCTAGGTGATATATTAACCAACATGGTTTACCAGGAGCCATATATTTCAGGGATTAAAACATGCTTGCCCAAATTAATGAACAGCAAGGTGAATGTCTACTTGATTAGAGAGATATATCTGTGTGTGCCACCAGCCAGATGGCCAGAGGAAAGCAGAATCTCTTGAAAGTGGACAAGACAATAAGCTTGTGAGGCCCCTGGCCTGGGGATTTTGCCATCTGCATAAACCTAGGTGTCAAGGTAAAAGGAGAGTTACTAACACAGTTCCAAGTGAATGAAGAAAGTCTCAATTCATTGCTGTTGTCACTGAAGATCCATGACTTTTTCATTTCTAGGAGCCTCTGAGATGGCTCTCATGTTATGAAGAACAAATTAAATGCAGCCCGAGATGCCTTCCAGCCCAGGTCACATTCTCATCGATACCACCCCTCTAAACATTCCAATGTCTCGTTCAAACAATAATAGACCAGATGAAGAAAGAGAGGATTTGTGAAAAAATCTGCCCCAATAAGACATTATAATTCAATTACATTTTATGATTTCCAGTGGGTATACCATTCATGTAGTCATACGACATTATTGGCTGCTCTACCTCCACTTAACTTTCTGAGGTATTCTTCTGGCTACTATGGCCAGAATCAAAGACTTTCCTCGACTCTTTGTAGTAAAACTTTGTTCTCTCATCCTTCACTATGCCCCATACTCATATGTTCCCAAGCATAATTGCATATGGGCTTTCAGTTCAGAGCACCAGACAGGGAGAGGAGAAGACACAACGTAATGATGGGAAACTTTACCAATTATATTTCTTATTTATCAGCTTTGCACTGGGCATCTTTGTGCTTTAAAAACTAGGCAATTTCTTCCAGGTGGATCTTTCTTCACTGCCTTTTCATCCACAGACTGCTTTTAGAAGTATGGTTTATTTGGTAGGTCCAACTGTCAAATCTGCATACCTTTTAGGTTTCTGAAAGAATGACAAACTATACAGTTTGGATACAGGTTTCTGTATCCACCTTCTTGCCTCCTCAACCAATATATCCCTGGTTTTTCCTACTTTTACAAATACAGTTTCTGGTTTCCTCTCCATATGCATGCAGGATGTATTCTATTTAATAGCACGGTCTGCAAAATGCCATCCATTGAAAATTTACTAAGACTTAACTGTATGAACATCATTTACCCTACCTTACCTTATCATACCTTACCTTAGAACATCATTTTCTTAAATTTTCTTAAATGTTTCATCTCAGTTGAGGGGAATTTCTATGTTCTAGATGTCGAATATAGTGTTATATAAACATTCATTAAGTCTATTTATAAATTCTGTTTTTTAAATATTGTGTATATTTAAAAATTCATTGTTCAACAAATCAGTAGTTAGCAGAAAAGCATTCTACTGTGACAACAGACTTGCCTCCTTCATTTCCATCAGCTTTTGTATGTTACATTTTGAGCCTATATCATTGAAGTATGAAACTTTAAAATTATCATTTTCTCCAAGTGATTTACTTTTGTAGGTAAATAGAAGCTGTTAAAGTTTACAGAGCACTGAAATAACACGGGCAGAACCACGGTTTCCTATGTAATACGATTTAGTGGAAACAGTCTTTGTTTGCATTTTCATTCATTTTGTTTTTCATTTGTTTTATTAGAATAATCAACTCATCCCAGGAATGAGAATAATTCATCTCTGGGCAGCATTTTGAGATGTGATTCTTTCTGACCTCAAGGAAAGAAAAGCAGTTGGCTTGGTAGATAATAACTGAGATTCTTGCTTCAAAAGCTACCAAGATCTTTTGTAAATAAAAGTACTAGGCCTCATTATGGTGATAGTGCTTGTGTTGTAGGAAATAGGAAGACAAATTAATTTTGGTTTTGTTTGCTTTGCAGGGCCAGAAAGGAAATCAGTACATGATAATTCAATTTGAAACATATCACTTGAGAACTAGAGTTATGTATAGGATACGGAGGCAGAGCAGTCAAAGGAACAGTTAACCTGCGGTAGAAGTTTAAAGGAAACTATAGGGAGATTATGAAATAAAAACCAAAATACTTAATTCCCCAATAGCCATTAGTAACAACAATGAAAACAAGACCAGTTGGGAAAATGGGCTGGACATAGCCATACTTAGTTTCTGGGAAGAATAATTCCAGCTACATCACGAAAGAAGGTGAGATGCCAGGTAATTAAGAGCATTTGTCTGGAGGTGGCAAAGATCTAAATTCAGAAAATGTCCCTGGGAATGAAGCGCACTGGCTGAATTTGAGATTCATTTTAAAGCACAGTTCTAGTTTTAGCGATGAAAAGATTGAGAGGGTAAGTGAGAGAAAAGAAAGCTTAAAACTATTTCTAAGGTTTCTAATCGGGAAGACTAGCTGGGTACATCCTGCTAACCACCCAGATGTATCTCTATTAAGACTTTCTCTTATTGCTTTTTCTTCCCTTTCTACTTATAGGCGCCATTTCCCCTAGGTCCCTACAAGTTTCAAAGGCCTTATAGAGTAGTGCTGGTAAGAAGAAAATAAATTGCTTGCCTTTTTAGGTACTTACGACTTCTAATGCACAAAGACATTTCTTGTAGTAGTTAAAAAGGAGATATAATGAGTCATGTTCTGGGGCTGAGAGTAGTTCGCTACCAGCCAATGATTCTACTGTTTAACCCCGTCACTCACCGTCGCATTAGGCTTCGGAACTTCTCCTGCAAGTCTCTACCTGACTAAGGGAAGACGACACAGACTGGTGCCGCCCACTCCATTTAAGTCTGTGCATCTCCACTCCAAACCCCCTGAAGCGGGTTTTATAGCATCCCAGAGGCTGAAAAGCTGAAGACCGTAAGTAATTTCTCTCATTTCTTTATAGAGCTAGTTCCTTCCAAGGCTAACCTTCCGCCAAGCAGAGGTAAGCACGTAAGGTTTGGAAAGCATAGACAAAAAGACCCTTCCATCACCTCTGCTACTTCTAGTAGCATCTTTACAACGATGTCATTTAATTTTGTTGTGCTTCCTACAGCACTCTGTGCTTTCTGCAAAGGTCCTGCCATGGTTCAGTTGTGCCCTACTCTTTCCTAAAATGAATCCCTAACCACCCACGCTGATGAATGTGACCTTCTGTGGAAGTAGTCTTTTTAGCCAAGCTAAAATAAGGTCACTACGGTGGGCTCTTAATTCAATATGCCAGATGTTCTTATAGAAAGGGGAAATTTAGGCACAGAGGAAAGCAGGCAGACACACAGGGAGAATGCTGTGTAGAATTTAAAGTTTTTTTTTTTTTTTTTTTTTTGGCGGGACTGGGGATCGAACTCAGGACCCTGCGCTTGCTAGGCAGGCGCTTATTCCACTGAGCTATATCCCCAGCCCCAGAATGCTGTGTGAACATGAAAACAGAGGTCACAGTGAGGTATCTACGAGTCAAGGAAAACCAAAGATGACTTCCAAACCACTGGAAGTTCAAAAGGAGAGGCACCGAACACATTCTCCCTCACAGCCCTCACAAGGAACCTACTCTACTGATAACTTGTGCTAATTCCTTTCCTCCAAAACTGTGAGACAATACATTTCTGTTGTGTAAGACCTCCACCTTATACTATTTTGCTATAATAGCCCTATAAAAACAATGCAAGTCCCATTGTTTGGTTCCTAGATCTGTAGGTATTGCATGATAGAGGGTGGGTGATGGTGCACATTATAGCATTGTCGTAGTTAGGGTTTGCAAGGGAATACATTTAATACAGGACACACAATTTATAGGATTATAATATTCACCCGAAAGGTCAAATGCAGAGGAGTATAAGAGATCTGTCCACACACTACAAACCCAAAGGATCCAGCTGAGGGTCTAGATCTCACAGCAATGTCCTCCAAAAGTACAACTGGTGCCCTAGAGCCCATGACAATGTCTCATGCAAGTTTATATCAAGGATCTGCACTGAGAAGGCCCAAAAGTCAGTGGTGGAAGCTAGAAAGTCTGCTCCAGCGGGATGAAGGATCTTTGCCAGCAGGCTGAGGGATCTATACTGGAGTCAGGAAATGATGCTCAAGGTAAGATCCAGAACCTCCTTAAAAAGAACCACAGCCATCCTTACTCACAGTGAGGACCTGAGCTCATCAGACATGAGAGCAACTGAATTCATATCAGAAAATCCAGTGTGACAAACATCTCCAGGAGAATCAACAGCACACCATCTTCCCCTCCAGTTCTCCTTTTATGCTGTCAGCAACAATACTTAATCTTTCCATATCCAAGAACCACACTGGTTCAGTTCAGCTGGGTGTTACAAGTTGCTAGTTAATCCACCACAAGCATAGTGGAGTATTCTGGAGCTAACAGTTATAATTTTGTTTTATAATTTCCTAGCATGCTCATTATTTTAAAGGCAGCAGCCCCCTAGGTAGCTGGGTCAGTGGTAGTTCCATAGAACTCTATAGAACCTATCCTTCCCTGATTAAATCCTTTCTGGTTAAATTACATCCAGTAGATTCTGTCCTCTGTGATGTATATTCAGGATCCTGGCCAAAGGGCACAATGACATTACAGAGTGCATTGATGATTCTTGCCCATAAAAAACAAATGTCTGATTTTTTTTCTTTGAACAATACAATGGGTGGGTCCATCGCAGTTAGAAATAAATGAAAGAAGTAAAATTAGGTCATAGGTCTAACTGCAATTAGTTCACAAATCTCCAAGAAAAGTGTATTCCTTTTATAGATTTCCATATCTTAGTGAGAATTCTGACTTTGCTGCAGTAGTGAGTTCTTTTATTCTGTATAACTAGGCAGAATGTCCGAAGTTAGACAGAAGGTGGGTGAAAGAGCATAGAATCTGTAAATATGAATGTAGACACTGTAAATTTTGCCAGTCCAGTTGAATTTTTGGTACTCTCAGGGTTTCAGAAAGGCACAATATAAGACTACACGATATGAAACTGGAGAGAAAAACCAAACACTCCAACTTAGGCCTAAGTCTTGGGATTTGTATTCATCTCTTTCTAAACAATGAGATCAAGTACAAGAGCACAACTCATAGCGGCACTGTTAATCACAATGGTTCAGAATTGTTATTCTTTAAGAGGCCACACGCTTACTGAATCTAGGCCTCACTTCAGACAGATAAAGTACGTTTCAGAATGGTTAAATGACTTACTCAAGTCCTGCAAACAGGGATCGGATCACTTAAAGGACAGATGATTAACCCTGTGTAAGAAATAATTTGTTTTCCCGGCATGTTCAGAAAGTGTGTTTAAAGACCTTGTTGTTTATTAAGCTCTGACATATATGCACAAAATATTTGGCAATTTAGTGCTGCTAGCACTGACTTAGATGAATAAAAGCATGGTACATTGTGGAGTTTAGCTAAGCCTTCGAGGCCTTGTTCAAACACCAGCGCACTTGTCTGCCTGTGAACTCCGAAGGCCTTTTTTACAATTCAATTACAACAACAGTAACTTATTTGTTCAGCAAGTTCCCATGTAGCACTTACCTAGTAACAAACACTGTTCTAAGCACTTTCCTCAAAATAATCCTGTGGCAGGTAGTATTACTATCCCTATCTTACAGATGGGCAGACAGTAAATAAACCTGCCAAAAGAGGACAGAACAGGAACCACACCAAGCCAGTGCAAGGTCAATGCCATGCTCCGACCTCTGCCCCGCACTCTGTAGCTATACTAAAGCTGAACCCCTCACTCTCTCTTTAGTGCAAGATGTTTGAGAATATAGTTCATTCTGAATCCTGTTTATAACCATAATAAATAATGCCCTTGGCAGACTCAGGAATCAAGGAATTCACCAAAGAAACGAATGCACGAGTAAGGAAGAAGCATATCGGAGATTAGACAGCAAGAGCGCCTCTGTGGTGAGTACAGGTTGGGTGGTGAATTGCAGCAGATGCTACTTTGCTGAGGCTTCCGAGAGAGGACTTATTAAAATGTATGCATTGTAGGAAAGAAAGCAGGCAACGACAGCACTCTTATAGCTCTTAATGAAACGCTGAAGCAGAAATGGAAGTTTTCCGCTCCCTAATCTTTCCTATGTGCGCCACACTTGAACTCATTTGACAGGGAGGTCACCACCAGGCCACCAGGAAGAGAACAGTTTGACCAAAGCCCAGGAACAACTATGTAAGGAGTGTATTCACTGAGACATATGATCTAGCCACTGAAATGTTCCCTCTAGTTTAGATTTGTACATTTGATCTGCCCCTCCTTCGCAACTGTCATAAAATCACACTAGTACATGACTCACTTTCTTTCATTTACTCACATTTCAGTGATGTTAATTAACCTTGGCTAATAGCTCTCTTCACTAGACTGACTCACAGTTTACTAAAGGCAACCAGCTCACATAATGAATGGTAGAAAATGGAGACAAAGACTGTCATCCGGTTCACATATTCTAGAATTATGATCTAACACCCTCTTATTCGTTAGAGCTTTCTTCTGGGAGATGCTTTCATCAAGCATCATCAGTCTCTAGTAGAAGTACTCAGTTTTGGTCAGTCAGTCCCAAGGCAGCATCATTCAATAATTAGCAACAGGGACAGAAAAGCAAGAAAAATAAAGTATTTTCTTGCTACTTCACTATTTCACAATAACCTGTATTACTACCTATTTGACTTGAAATTGCATGTCCTTTTCTTCAAAAGGTTAAACACAGAATTATACATGACCCACAAACTTCACTCCTTGCAATCTACTCAAAAGAGCTGCTAACAAATACACTTACAAATCAGCATTTTGTTTCAAGTTTTGAAACAAATACATGTACATGCATAGCAGCACTGTCCCAATAGCTCAAAAGGCAAAAACAACAATAGCAACAACAACAAAAAAACCAATGTCCATCAATGGATGATAAATAGACTACTGTGGGGCACACAGGCAGTGGAAACTTCCTCAGCCACAAAAAGAGATGAATACGGAATCATGCTACAACAGAGATGAACCATGAAAATATTATGCTAACCAAAAGAAGCCAGACAAAAAAGGAGATAGCTATATTCTGTAGTATGATTTCATCTGTGTGACATATTCACGGGTAAATCTATAGAGACAGAAGCAGAGGGATGGCCTCAGTGGCTGGGGGGAGGGGAAATGAGGAATGTCTACTTAAAGGATACTTGACGGAGGAGATGGTGGCACAGCACTGTGAAGACAAAGCGAGGAAATGCAATATGGATCAGCTAAATGCTGGAAGTAATCACGTCACTCTTAAGGTAGCCAAATGCATCATCTAATTATTAATGCACATGAATGGATGAATGAGATTCCGACTGCTCTTACCTACTATCCAGCAAAACCACAGCCAAGGGAACAGCATTTCTTCAATTTTGCAGAAGAAAAGGAGTTCAGAGAGGCAAAGTAATTTACTCAAGGTCACGAAAACATTCAGTTGCGGAATGAGGATTCACATTTAGCTGTTCTTATTTCAAACCAAGTACTCTTTCCTGCACGAAAGTCATTTCTCAAGACAATTTGCAGCAAAGCAACTCAACTGCCACAAATTTATGGAAAAGGCTTTGGTCTTCTCAGTTCTCTCCCAGGTTTTTAAGTTATTGAAAGAAGAGGGTAGAAAACACCAAATGATAAACCAGACCAGATTTCTTGAGATAAGATTTAATGGTATGGTTGCACGGATAAAGACTAATAATTGACAATTTAGTATTTTGCAGAAATATGTTCCTTGTACATAAGACAACCCAAGAACAACACCCTCCCACAACCAAATCTGAAGACGGTGCAGCACTCAGGACAAGCTTTCATGAGTATGCAATTTGTCCAGACTCACAGGCTCGGAAGAGCTCTACGTTCGGTTCCAAGCTCTGCCACTGCTGTCCTGCATTCTGAAAAGTTTCTTAACAAGGGCTCTACATCTGCATTTCACACCAGATGTCACAAATTATGTGACCCAAACTGCAAGTATGCAACTAATTTTAATCCTTATCTTACCTACGCAGAAGAGTTATTAGGAAGGTCAGGCAGGGCTACTGCTGTATATTTCTTTACACTTTACAAGGTACTTTCACATAAAAGCTACCCTTCTTTAGTCAGTTGATGACTAATTATTTGGCTACTTTTGCACGTAAGGAAAGTGATCACAGAAGGTAGGATAACTGCAGAGATAGAGGGCATGTGTCCGTGAGGGTAGAGACCTGCCAGGTCTCTTGACTCAGGCAAGGCTCTTCCCACAGCTGCCTAGTTGCCTGCACGCTTTGGCAGAAAGCTCCAGTGACACCTCCCCGGGGAGGCCTTGCTTGCCTCCCACTCCCACTTGCTATGTGTCATGTCACCCTGTTTATATCCTTCGTACCATGGCCACAATCCACAATCACTCTTTGATTATTTGTTCTTTATATTTTAACTTCACTAGGACATAAACACTACAAAGGGGGAAGCTGGTCCATCTCTCCTCGAGAACATGTGTTCCTAGCACAGTATCCAGCATATACGATAGTAGATACCAAAGCTATTTCTTGAATAAAGGAAGAAATGAGTGAATAAGTGAATGCATATTCTTCTCCAGGGCACTTGAGAATGCTTCTTTCTGCACTAATTCTGAAACACTGTGGTGTCCTTTGGCCACATGGCCAATAGGTGGATTCATTGGAATGCACTGGTTTACGAATGTTTAACCATCAACTTACTTATCTGCCTACTCTGAAAATGAGATTCTAAGTGATTAAAAAAATGGCTCTGGAATTTGTACTAAGCCAACTGTGCACATGGTACAGAATATTCTCAGAAGCAATCAGACTCATGAATAATAAGCCAGGTCATTTCCTGGACTTTACGGTCTCCTTCGCCTGGCATTCTCTCTTGCCCACAGACCTTTTGCCTGCTGACCTGAATCTGGATTCTCTCCTCTCCCAGGTAGATACCAGATGAAGTCCAAGAGAATCACCTTTGTCATGAATCCTGGCTACCAGCTGAGCTCAACCATTTCCACCTAGCCCCATGCTTACAGGATTTGTATTTTATGAAAGGAATGTAATGAACAGCATATCCTATAACCTTTGCTGCTAACAGAGACAGACCCTGACCAAAGCAGCATTATTCCATTTAGGCTGCTAATGCTGGATTGCTCCAGATGGCCAAGCTGAAACAACACTGCCCAGCAGGAAGGTTGGGTTTATTTCACAGCAGGTAAGAATGTGCAGTTGCAGCACAAACAGAAAATTGCTTTGACCTTCCACGAATTATGAGCCTGTCATGCTTAATAAAATGAGGATCCATGAGGCTATTTGTTCCACACACAAACATTTTTTGATTAACAGTCTACAAAGTCTACACAAAACCCTATTCATGAGGCCCAGTATCATTTTATAGACACACACACAGACTCCCAGAGCATGTGCACACAATACCTGAGGGCACACTTATTGTAAAAAAATTCAGATCATATGAAAATATATAGAATAAAAATGTATCTTTAGCTCTCTTATCTCACTCCCCTTTCTTACAGAGATCTTAGAATTTTAAACAATGTGTCTCTCTGAGCATTTTGAAGTATATAGTTTTGACATTCTTTGTGCACTTAAAAACATTTAGAAAAAGTGTTAAGGAAAATATTTATCAAATGGAAATGTATCAGTTCTCACATTTTAACATCTCTGAAATGAGGCTGTCTTATATTGGTGGCTTATTAGATTCAGTGAATACTACATGTTTTACTGTACAAGCAAACAGTTCATACTTTATATGTTCTTCTAAAGCTCACTTTTCAAGGGAGCCTAAATGAGTTCTTTACAAGAGAGAAGAGAGCACTCTTACCACATTTAGATCCACATTGCTAAGCGGTATTTTTAAATGGTAAAATGTATGCTTACAGCACTCATATCTTCAAATTGCTTCTAAATTTATTCCTGACCCCTCACACAGAGCCATAAACATTAAGGTCTAAGTGATTTATAAAAGTTTTTGTTGCAGATAAGATAAAGAATTTGGATCGTATTACTGGGTGGATCCACATAAGCTGTAACTAGTATGCATGCAAAGCACAAATGTCCTTTTTTGTGCTGAGGGCAGTATGTGTGTCTCTTGACTTACACACCAGTTTATATATTCTTCAAGGCTGTGCAATTAGGAATGTTCCACTATGTTATACATACTTAGCCCATATGAGAGTCTGCAGGATTTCATTTTTCTAGATAAGAAATGAGGAAGTGAGATTTGCACTGACTCCCTCCCTGAGTTGATGCTCCTGGTTTTCTGTCATACTCCCTTCCCCGATCCCATTCTCTGGGTAGTGTGCAACCATTATTTTCTGGAGTCAGCCCAAGAGCCTGAGAAGGAACTCAAGAAGACTCCAGCCGTGTAGATGAGAAGCAGAGAGAAGAGGACTCTGACCTGTACTCAGCTTGGCTTTGAGTCAGAACAGTCCTCTGAGGTTCAGCTGAGCCCTAGACTGTCACAAGGGGGAGGGCTGCAAAGTTCAGGTGAGATCAGGGTTCCTTGGCACTTCTGTGCAGGGAAAAACTAGCTCCTCCAGAGAGTCCCATAGAGTGACTGGCTGCACACCTCATGCAGATCTCCTGGGACTGGTGAACTCTAGACTTACTCTACCTTTGACATGAAAGGCTAGGAGGGAGCCCTGACTGTGTCCAGAACATAAAGTTCCCTTATCAGCTGATAACTGATCATTAGGAAGAAATTGGTCTCACCAGCTAGAGGCAGCAAGGCAGATGCAACAGTGATAGATATTCTGATTGCCTAATAAACAAACAGACTCTTGCATTTTGAACCTGCGAGGTGAGCCATCATTCTGTTCATTTACCTTCACGGGGTGAAGGTCTTGTGAGGGCTTTTGACAGAACAGCCTGAACTACATCAGCCACATGGTTGTTCAGAACGCCACAAACATCTTAGCTGTCTTCTACTTCTCAAGAAACCCCAACTTGACGACCCTCGCATCTCCCCTGCTACCGTCCAAGTCCACGCTGTCCTTGTCTCTCACCTGGGCCGTGACAGTTTCCTCCTGTAGTTTCCTCACTGTCACTATTGCCCACCAAACAGCCAGCCAGAGTGTGTTTGAAAATGTAAACTTTCCTACAGCACCCCACTCTACCCTCCTTAAAAGTCTTCTCTGGGTCCAGGTTGCACTTAAATTAGCCCAGACTCCTTGTCCTGGCAATAAATCTGTAGGAGCCCACCTCTCCAGCCTCTTATGTACCCCACTCTGCCCTTTACACCTTATGTTCCAGACATCTAACCTTGAACATGCTGATATCTTTCCTATGCAATACTTGGGCTGGAAAATACTCACCTCTCTTCTAAGCATGACCCACTCCCTCTAAACTATTTGCTGGTCATAGCTCTCCCTGAGCACTCTGTTGTATCATCTGGGTTATTTCCTTCTTGAAGAGCACACGTTATACACTGCAGTTATCGCACATGTTAATCTGTTAACTTTTCGGATTCTCTTTGCGAAAATTAACTTCTGAGAATGAAGACCGTTGTTAGTTTTACCTACGTATTCCTATTTCCTAAAGTAGAACATTTCCTGCACCACTGGGTGATATAGGCATTATGTATATGTTTAAAATTAATTAGGAAGTTTTCTGCACCACGGATGCACAGTAGCCCAGGGCTGCCTGAGCCAGCATGTAAGTACAAACTGAGTGGAAATAGAATAAGACAGCTGTCCACCATCCTGGTACCCAACAGGGTCACAGGTCTGGGCCCACTCTGATCTGTTCATCGCACTCTCTAGGAACAGACTGAACATCCTCAGATTGGGGGTGCCAAGAGCGATCTGATGCACTTTTGTTGCAGAACGCCTGAGAAGAGCCCTTTCTTTGCAGTTGGCATTACCTTTGCCATGAGGTGATGACACATGTTTAGAATTAGTGTTTTCCTTGTGCTGCGTCAGGAAAAGCAGCTGTGTTCACCTGGTCAGCAGGAGCAGAGCTCTCGGAAGTAATGTTCTGCTCACAACTGAAGCTTCCTTCCAGGGACGGCTACCAGCCAATGCCGACCATAGGGCTTGAGTCTTTGTGGTTTACATGTGAGCAGTGTGTGTATACATGTTTCACATAGCTCTTGTTATAAAAGTAAAATCTGATAGGAATTTTGAAATATCCAGAATAATAAGAATAACTCAAAAAGCACCCGTAAAACTTCTACTAAAAGATTAATATGTTAGTATTTTGTTTATTAAAGAATCATAGCCACTATGTACTTACTAACTGCTGAGAACTTGCAGCCTTCCAGGCATTTTCCATTATGTTTCATATGAATTTAGTCATTTAATGCTTTCAATAGCGCAGTAAGGAGTTGTTGAATACACTATTTTGTCTAGTGATTTCATAGACGACAGAGTTGAGGCACGAGGAAGGAAGAAAAGTTTGCCTCAAATTATAGAACTCCAGAATTTTAACTCAGCAATTGGCCCACAGAAATCATGTTCTTTACTATTCAGTAATAAATTCTTGCCTTTCCATCAGCCTTCTTTGTGTGACTGTACATATTTATATTTGTGCTTATACAGAAATCCACATGCTATAGGGGAAAAGACATATATTGACAGCTTTTCTTCATCCTCCTTTCTAAAAAGAAAGTTCATTTTCAGTAGAAAACTCAATCTCTGAGAAGTAAAGAAAATGTTGTAAACTCTTTTCTGTTTTTAGTTGATAGTGATCATCTGTCTGTAAGAGTTTTGTTTGTTAGACTGCAAATGAATGGCTGTGTCATTTTACTGAAAGTTTTTTCCTGTGACTATAGACACATCCACAATCCCTCTCATTGTTCAGAATTCTTTCTCATTCATCAAATCCCATAATGCTATATGTGTAGTAACATTCTCTTCTTAATTGCTACTGTTACTTATTTATAAATTCTCTATTTTTCTTGGTAAATCTTCACTGATATATGACCTATTTGTTATACTTTTAGAAGCAAAAGTTCTATGATATTCTCCTTTGTGGCTTTGATTTCTACTTCATCAACTTCTGTCTCTTCAATTTCCTTGACTCCCCCCCAACTCTGAAATCTTGTGCTGAGCTCATTTCTTATCCTTTCTTCTTTTCAGCATAAGAATTTAAAGCTATAAATTGATCTCTTAGCATAGTCTTAGCTCTAACTCTTAAGTTTTGACATATTTTTGTCCTTATTCATTTCCAACACCTTCCTCATTTTTATTAATTCTTCTTTGAGTTGAGAGTGTGTTTTTAATTTTCTGAATGCTTAGAACACTGCAAGTTATCTAATTGAACTCATAAAAAAAGTTTTTGAGACTTTCTTTAAGGTCCAATCTATCCAATTTTCAGGAATGTCCAGTGTGTATTTAAAAATGCAAGCTGTGTTCCAGTAACACCACAAAAGTCAGTTTGTGCACCCCCTGAAAATGTTTTTCTGACCTTCAAGGAATTCCCTTATTTTCTTGCCAGTAAAAATTGCATTAAAGGAAGATTTTAAGAAATACTTGTATATAGAACTTTTACACATACTAGCCCAGGAAAGACTCTTGCTTTTAGAAATGGAAAATCCCAACAAACTTAAGATTAATTATTTTCTTACTTCTTTATACAATTTTACTTCTATCTATTTCTAATTATACTATATTTTAATTGAGTGTTCAGAAGTTTGCCTACCAGTTTTGATATTAAACAACTGGAGGGAAATGTTTATGTCATTCTCATTTTGTAAGTCTCACTTGACTAGAACACAGAATTTTATTTACCTTTAACAGATGAAATCCACCAACAAAATCCCCAATGTAAGTAAGCTCCTCAAGACAGAGATCTTCCCCTCTATCAACGTATCCTTAAACCTAATGTGATAATGAGGATTATTAAGGGTCCAAGGATTTCACTCATCTGCCCTAGGAAAGTTGCTTTTTCAAACTGGGTAGAGGAAATTTACATCATAAAGTCTAAAGAACACATATGAGTCAGCCATGGGAACATCAGTTAATTCTGTGGTTTGCTGTTGAGCCAAAAAGAGAGTTCAAATTTATTTCCTGAAAGAATCTTAATGAGGTGTATATGTTTAACTCTTGCTGGCCCATCAAGTACTTGAACTCATTAAAAACATATTTTGTGTAATTATAAAATAGTTACTATAAAATTGACAGATAGAATTAAACATCTGATGCTCAGTTGTCCCTATAACCATATAGAATTGATAGATTTTTCCCCACAAGCCCTGCCAGGCGCATCAGAATTAGACAACTTGATTCCTGCTGTGGGGTTCTGAGAGCAGCTCAAGTCCAATCAGAGTAGAGGGCCGTTGTTAGCTTTCTACAGAGAATGGTTTTGTTCTCCTAAACGAGCTCCCAGGGGAAAAAACAAAACAAACAAACAAAAAACCCTTGATGCCTCTTAGCCTTACCAAACCTGGTATAATTACATATGCCCTGCATAACTGATACCTAGATCTTGAACACTGCCCATCTACTCACAAGTACTTGAACTCTGACTCCAGGAATAGCATTTTGCTCTTTGGTTGGGGGCAGTACCGGGAATTGAACTCATGATCTTGCACTTGTCAGGTAGGCACTTGTGCCACTGAGCTATATCCCCAGCCCTGATAAATAGCATTTTGTGTCCTCAGTCAGCAGTGGGTTTATCATCTGTTGTTTACCTTCTTCGAGTTTTCACAACTCTTCTCTCCATAATATAATACTGAAAAACAAGGCCATCCTAAGTGAGAACTAATGAATGCTACCTCCTCAACCAAGAGAAACTTAGTGGGTATTTTCTGTGATAAAATATGTCATACGTTTAAATTGTACCAAATAATTACAAAGAGCAAGACTCTATAAGCCTAATAGAGTCAAAAGTGTAAAGCTCATGTCTATTGTACAAGAGAAACCAATGAGTAAATGAAACGCTGATGTTTAATAATTTGCCTTGCAATATCAAATGCCTAATCAACTAAAATTCCTGTTTCTAAAGATTAAAGAATTTTATTTAAGAGAACTGAGACAGAATTACTCACAACCAGCAGAAGGAAGAGAAACAGGCAGGGGAGACCATAACCCATACTGAATCAGAAAACTATATTTATCTTATTTTCATAAAACTATGTAAAATGAATATCTCCAAAATAGAAAATATATTGTACTTTATGTTGGATGAAATAATTTGTAGTAAACCTTTCTCTATATACCCACAGGAATATAATTGAAGTAATTTTCTAAGGATTAGTGTATGTAATGTTAAAAACATGCTTCTCCTCCTGTCTCACATGTTCATGTCAAAATAGTTAAAATCACTTTGGATTGTAATGGGGGGAGGGGTACCAGAATCAAACTCAGGACCTTGCACTTGCCAAGCTGGCACTGTGCCACTGAGTTATACCCCCAGCTCTGCACTTTGGATTGTATTAGCCTTGATTTTTCTTTAAATTCTATTTTTAAGCTGACTTCACATAAGAATAAATAACATGAAATATCCATGGTTTGGTTTTCTTTTCCTAACAGAAACTGTAGCTCTACAATTCTGGGGATGATGAGAGAATCACTTTCCTTGATTTCCAAATGCTTTTATTATGAAAATTAGAAAACTACATCATAGTCTCTGTTTAAAGCAAAGTGCACTTTACACTGTATTTCCAAATATATCCATTAAAAGAAAAAAAAAAATCTTCCAGCCAAAAGGAGTTGGTTGCATCCTCTGGTCTTGTCAGGCTGCAAGGGTAATTTGTCCTTCCTAAATTACCAACTGTTCATACCTCTTCCAGCACATCTCCTTTTGTCTGTGGGAGTATGTAGTAGATTCAAGTGCCTGTTAGTTCTGCCTATGGTATTTGAATCAGCAAACGTGAGTTCCTGCTTTCCTATAACACTTCTTATCTTCTCCTGCCCACTAATAACATATGTTCAATACATCTCTGGGGAATGTGCCACCCACAGTGTGAGATGGAGACAGCCTGAGGAAGAGGAGGTTTTGAGTAGAGCATTTGATGGCTTCCTGAGTTCATATGGGTAGAGTTTTTACTTTTATTCCCAAAGAGGGTTTTCATCACCCCATATCACCCATAGCAACTAGTTATACTGCAACAGCAGTAACAAGGACAATATGCTTTAAAAAGTCCAGACATACACAGCAGAGCACGTGTCCTCAAGCAACTTGCTTTCCTTTCACCACACCTGCTATTTTTGTAATGCAAAACATTTGTGAGTGCACTAAAGCTATTGTCAAAATATTTACACCAGGCAACAAAAGCATGCTTAGAAAGTCATAGTCAATAAGTCTTGATTGCCTAATGACAGTTATTCTGGGGTGCTGGAATACACAGTTTCAATTTCTGGATTACTCAGGTGAAATGCACTCTCTTAAATGAAAAAGAAATCATGAAAGCTATGAACAGGACTTTAAAATCACCAAGTCATCATTGCCAGGCTCTCTGGCTCTGGCTCAGACACATCTATGTTTCTATAGTGGCGTTAAATAAAATGTCAACTTCAGGGAGATTTCAAATATGTGTATTTTGATGAAATCTATCTGTTTAGTTGGTAACATTTCTTTTTCACTGCAAAATGTTAAATGTCTATTGCTTCATTATATATATGTATGTATACACACATATATATATAAAGTGGCCTAGAAAACAAAAATTATACAATGCCACCTTTGAGATTTTACTTCCACAGGTATTTGTCAATCCTTAAGCATGCGCACATACCACACTGCCATACCTTGGAAGATATATATGTGTGTTTGTATGTGTACTAACATACAAACAGATATGATGCGTTTAGATAAGTTGATTTTTACCAAAGTGAAAGTCTGATTTACATATGATTCTATAATAATTTCTACCTTCTATAATAGACATTTTTCTGAGTCAAAACCTCCATGATTCTTGATTGAGTGAATATATCACTGTGTAACTAATTTCAATATTTAAATTACCTCCAATTTTTCCTATTATAAATGATGTTGCAAAGAACCAGTTTATTTTTCACCATAAGTCTCCTTAACCTGGGAGTAATGATATTTCTAACCCCACCTGCTTTAGATGGCAGATGCAAACTTATTTAGTCAACTACCAGATGGTTACAACGCAGTGGAAACCATTTCTTGGACTTTCACAAATTCAGTTGTACTACAAATCATAGACAATTCTCCTTAGAGATCATAGCTACCCAGCTAACCACCCAATGTGAGCACAGAAAGTCTATGTTATGTGTGTTAAGCTTGTGCTTTTAACATTGTTATAACTTGTTTCCACTGTGTTCTACAATATTTTCTCTCATAGGGGACATCAAAACATAAGCTTTAAAAATCATACAGGTAAAAAAATGCTACATCCATTTCCTCATTAGAATTGTACACAGGGTGTAGTGGTAAAAGTGGATTTTGACCCATCTAGTTAAGTTCCAAAGAAGTGAATTAGTTGGAAATTTCCAACAATTTAATGAACATAGCCTAAGAATTTGAATGCTCTACTTAGAAACAGGAATCAAAGAGACTCCAACCTGTCCCTCTCCTTGGAAAGAAATAAACATTAGAATTGCAGTTTTCTTCATCTGGCTATTTCTGACTTTAAAAAAAGGCAATAGGGGGTGAGGAATTAGCTCAGGGGCACAGTGCCTACCTGGCAAGCATGAGGTCCTGAGTTTAATTCCTGATACTTCCCCCTAGCCCACAAAAAGAAAACGGTGAGGAAGAAGGTGATAAATTCCTAAAAATTAACAGGTTGAGAACAACCTGTTTATTAGCTTTACTTGTTAGGGAAGTGTCTACCATCTCTAAAACTACATTGTGTGAGGATTACTGTGAGTTTACTCCCAACCAGATAATATACTATGTACTTTACAAGCAGAGAAACTGAGTCAGCAGCCTAAGTCCAGGAACAGATGCTGTCTGAGGCTTCCTGGGTCTGTGCTACATCTCGTCATTTCTGCTTGTTCTGCCACTGCCATGAGGCAGCATCACCATGAGTGAAGCCTCCTTTAACAGCCACTAAACAAATCCATCCCTGTCCCTTCCAGTCCTGAGAATGTGCTATTTTTCATTAAGCACATCGGCTTTTATCTTGCTAAATGAAAGACATTCTCTATACTCTTTAAGATTTTTTTCCCACAGTCTCTCTTCTCTGGGGAAATTGAAAGATTTTCCTGAAATGGTGCCCAGCTGATCCAATCCTGACTGCTATTTCCCCTGGAGAGGAAGCCATGGCTCAGAGATCCCAGGCATGGGTTCTTCTGCATCTGACAATGCTTCAAATCCAAGAATGTTTTTAAAGTATGACTACTGGCACAAACCAGGCAGGGTGCTGAGGAGCATGGGAGCGCTGGGGAGCAGTGAAGGTCTGACTAATAACCGGATTCCAGCGGTGGGAGCCAGGCCAGCGCAGGATGTGGGCACTGCACTCAGGCTGGAGATGCCTCTGCTCAGGCTCAGCCCTCTGCCTGCCAGTGCATGGCCTGAGGGCCTGGGGATTAGGAAAACCAGAAAACTGGGAGGCACGGCTCCTGGAGAGATCCTGAGCGTGGGAGGAAGACAGTGAGGAGTGGGTTCCTTGCAAAGCTCTTCTGGGTGCCTGGTCCTCATTCCCTTCCTTCCTACCCCACTCAAATGCCGCGGTCCCCTGCATGAAGGAGGTAAAGCTCTGAAACTAATCCACCACTCTCAATAGCCTGAGTGGACTTTTTCAGGAAATGTCTAGTTCTAGCTGATCCTGTCCTGCATCTCTGATCTAGCACAGCTTGCTTTTCAAAGAGAGTGGAGAGCACTCTTCACCTGGGGTGTGATTCATTGTAATTTCCAGAATATACATGTATGGAAACTGGGACATGTGCTGTATATATATTTTTATTGATTAACTCATGAATGCCAAGATCAATAAACAAGAAGAACATTTTGCCCCTCCTTGATGGTTGGTGTAAGAAAATCAGGCACTCGGGTCACCAGATCAAGGCGAGAGGTCGAAGAACTCAGGGAAGAAAAGCGCTCCAAGTCTTCTCTCCGACCTCCTCTCCACCCTTCCTGTTCTGCTCTTCTTTCTCTCACCTGCTCCTGCCTCTCCTGTCAAGGAGGACCCACAAGAAGGCCCGGGCGATGTCTTCAGAACAAAGCTCTGACCCCATGACTCCTTCCCAGAGTCTTTCTTCTGTGTCCCCGCCGCACACTAGGGAATGTTGATGCTCACCGAGACCATGTCCCAGCTCTCTTCTGCGTGATCCTGACCCACCCACCTCAGTATAGTACACATGTAGAGTTGTCAGAACACACCAGGCTGTTCTTCTGCCTCCACACTAACTCCGACAGCTGCCACCACCACCTGGGTGCCACCCCCTCCCAACCACCTGGCGGACTTGGTCATATTTTCTTTTCCATCACACAGTTCCCGCCTTGGGTGGAATAAATTCCCTCCATGTGTCTTTCAGGTGTCTGTTCCCATCTCTATCACACACCTGTGATGTCAGTCTCTCTTACTCAAATGTACAGACTAGATCTCATCTTCTGTCTGCTCTGAGCCAGCCCCCAGCTGGAAACCTGGCTGTTACTAAACACATACAAGCTTTAACCTACTGAGAAGAGATTCTGTGCTTCTGGCCAGCGCCAAGTGGGGCCCAGGCCATCAGCAATCCCTCTCCTCTCTGGGTGTCTGCCCCACGCAGGCGGGCCGCTCCGTCATGCACTTAGCACTGTAATTGTCACTGCCACCTTCGCAGCGCTGGGTCCTCCGCCCTGCTTAGTGGTGCTGTTGCCTCACACTTGTGCTCTTCTTAGTACCTTGGCAAAGCATTTCTCAATCTTGGAAGCTTCAGCTGTATTAAAATCCTTCAGATCACTTCCCAAAACATGTTTGAGTGTCCAGGCCCCAGCCCAGACCAATTAACCCAAACCTCCTCAAGACAGCTGAGATATCAGATGTAAGTTTTTGTAAAGCTCCTTAGAAGATCCCAAAGGAGAGCCTAGGGTGACCACACTGCCTTAGCACCACCGGGGCTACTGTTCCAATAATATGGAAGCAGGATGACCCACAGTATTTTGCCCATGCTGGGAAATGAAACTACAAAGCATTCCACAGTAAACTCTGTGCAGAGACAAGAAAACTCACTGAAAATTATCCTTACTTCAGAGCTCCAGCAAAAGCAAAAGGGTTGGGCTGTGTGTTTTGCAGTTTACCACACTTACTGCTGATACCTGGCCACAGGCATCTCCACACTTGAAATCACTGTTGACATTCTCCCAGCAATCATGGTATAGTTTCCTAGATATTAATTGTTGAACACAGTTCAGTCTACAGGATTATTTATTTGTCTGTTTACTAGTTGGTATTTTATCCAGCCTCTTTATAATCTAAAATTTCTAGGGCAATTCCCAACAGCTTTATCTTAAACAACAGTGAAAGACCTAATGTGCTGTGTATGGTAGTAAGTCACCTTAACTGAATGCTTCCTCTCCCCTTGCTGCCTCTCTGGACCCACATCCACCTGGATCCACACCCTGGGCCCCTTCAGCAATAGGCTATGGCTGTGGCTGCTGCTGAGGCTGACCACCAAGGGCATTACCCAGCATGCCTGGCAAGATGAACACCAGTTCATGAGCTTACAAGAGAATTTGAGGTCTCTATGACATGCTCTCAACCATCCATCCATGGAAGGATCAACTCAGCAATACTTTTTCATTTACACTGTGAACATAAAAATGTTCCAAATGAACCTGCCTTGTTAAAAGCAGCATATTTGCTTTGTATTGATTTTAAGACAAAATAAAACCACACTCTTAGTGACTTATGTTCACTGTATAGCAAATGTGGAGTTTTACATCTAATCAGAACTCGTAGTATATTAGCAAACATTAGCAGAGCCTCAACATTTTTCAATTTTAAATGATCATAGACATTTAAAGCTAATACACTTTAGTTTTAAAAAAGAAAAACATAATAGAAATAAGTACAAGTTGTTGTCAAAACTAGTTTCTGATTATAATTTCTCCCCACTGGCAAAGATGGGCTACTTTCTGACATAGGGTCCAGAAGTGCCTTGTGGTTTGAACAAGAGCCCTTTCAAATACATATAGAAAACACAGGGATCTGTCAGGATATGGAACTGATGACCCAGGCTCTTCAACTGAAATCCCGCACATCTGGGCAACAGATGTCACAGAAGTTAGTGGTGGTCACCAAGAAGGGTGTGTTGGGTGAGATTGAAAGGAAACACTCAAGTAGAGAGGACAAACATATTACAGTAACAGGCAATAACTACAGGAAAGAAGAGGGAGGAAGGTGACTCACTCCACGTGTTTCTCTTCCCTTACCCTCATGCAGTCTGACATAGTAGCTACTGTCTCTTTTATTTGCTTGATATAAAGTAAATCCTCCATGTCAGTGAATATGTGCAAAGGTTCTCATTCTTTTACCTACGAGGCATGTGTGCACTTGGGGTGCAGGAGGGATTATGACTTCCCATTTAATTTAACCCTCCCCCAATATTTTCTTAAATAACAAACTCTGAATGCCTTTATACAAGGTATACTTCCTTGGAAACAAACTTTAAAATGAATAATTTGAAAATCCTAACACCATCAATGGCCCCTTCTGTCTTTCATGGTTTTCTAGGATTATATTTATGTATTTATTGGCATCACAGTGTCTCTCTTCAATGGAATACCTAGGAAATCTAACACAGAGTTACACAGAGATGAATAATGCCTGGTTCCTGACCTTGGGGAGCAGCCCATCACATGCTAGGTGGAGACACATGGCAAATAGTCCTCCCCAAGGGTGTGTGGAAGATTAGTTCCAGGACTCCTGCAGATATGAAAATCCACAAGGTTTACTGTAGGCACATTACCTTTGTAGTGCATAACACAATATGAATGTGATAGAAATACTTGTATTGTATTACGGATTGATGACAGTAAAAACCACATCAATACCTATTCAGTATAGATGAATTTTTAAAATACTTTTACTTACTGATTTAAAAATATCTGCATTGGGTTGAATCCATCGATGTGGACTTGAGGATACAAAGGGCCAACTACAATTTGCAGAATTGTAGCTGTGTCTTGTGCAGAAATAAACTATGAGCATGAAGCATATACCACTTTACCTTTACTGCATGTGTCACTTTTTAGTTTATAACAAATCATATACTTGGTTATTTTCATTCTGTTTTGTCTCATTAGAAGATGTTCCAAAGCAATTTACTCATTGCCTGTCAATATTTCACACAGAGATTTGAGAGTTATATATTTAAAATGCTTTTTTAGACGAAAATATCCTATCATCGCTTTGGTCCAAACTCAACTAATCAGTAGTTTGACAGTTTCCTAGCTGTGACCAGCAATAGCAATCAGAGCACAAGCTCCGGAGGGAACTTAGAGCGATCCAGTGAAACCTCTGTCTTCACCTCTGCCCCTCTCCGCCTTCTCTCTTCTCTCCTTACTGCGCTACCAAAGCCCCACCTGTCTCTGCCCAGCAAAGAGCTAAAGCTGAGGAGCTAGGACCTTGTCCAAGGTGTGAACATGACAGGTTTCATTGCTCTCTCCAGTCCTAAATTTATCACTTCACCTTTCCCTTTCTTGCATTAGACTTTACCTGAGTTTGTATCTAGGTACAAAGAAAGACGGAATAATATTTTAACCTGGCAATTAATTCATTGCACTGTATTTTCAAGCATTTCAACTATTCATTCCAAAAACCACCTAAAGGAGTTCTAGTATTTGTCCCTTACAAGCATCTTGCTCAGGAATTTAAATCCCAGGGTAAAGTGTATTCGCTTATAAAGTTGTCAGCTTTTTTCATAATATGTGTTTTCTCCAAGTTTTCACAGCCTCATCCGTGATCCTGGAAGGAATTTCAGGAACCATTTAAAACTAAAGAGATACCCCAAAGATGTACCCTATTTTCTTAAGTAGAAGAAACCTCTCTTACTTTTTGAGTCTTACAGATAATCACCATGTACCAAAGTGAAAATAATTTACATTTCACCCAGTAGAGAAAAAGAAGCCCTGGAGTGCTCTGATATCCCTGAGCAAGTGCACCCCAGAGTCCAGGAATCACCCTGCAGTTGATGGGCATTTTCTCATCCTACCTGCTCAAGTCCATTGAAATACTGGGCACAGCCCCGCAGCTGCTGCATCTTATTCTATGTTTCTTGTATCTGCTCTCTCTCTCTCTCTCTCCCTGTCTCTCTGTGTCTACTCATTTCTCAAATGATTTTGAGTCATTTTTTATTTCCCCAGGTACTCAGTAATTATCACAACATGCCCATGATTAAAAAGGGTACTGGCCAGTGCTAAACAGAGAATCTAAACCAGGGGTCCTCGCAGAATTCTATGTAACATTCAAGTCAAGGAGGTAACCACAGTGATGGTTTGGAACAACAAAACAACCACACATAAATAGGCTTACGTAACAAAGTTATATAACTGTGTTGTGGCTCTAGAGGTGAAGGTCTACTTAGATTAAGGGATGAAGGTTCAAGGTTCGTGTTACCTAACAATACATCCCTTAGGTACAAAGTACCAGTGATTTACTTCACTTGCACAGTAACATTTAATGTTCTTAGCACAAATTTGCATAAAAGTCTGCTAACTCTAAGAATGTAACTAATCAACAGCAGAGAACGCTGTTCCTAAAACTCACCCCACCTGCTCTTGCCATTCTATTTTCTAATATGCTCTGAGTTTAGAGGAACAGCTCATCATCTCAAAGTCTCCTGAACTTTGACTTTGTTCCTCTGATGCAGCAAGTTCCAGGGGCCCAGTTCATGCCAGGTCAGCCCTTCCTTGAAGTTCTATTCCACTTGACCTTTGGCTAACAGCAAGGAGTTCAGGCTGTTTATTTGAGATGGTGACTCTAATTCGTGCAAAACCAGAACAGTATTCTCAGAATATAGCACCCTTGCCGTGACTCTGCATGTGAAGAAATGTGACACAAATTATCCACACTAACCAGGTGAAATAGGCTCTTCTTATCCGTGCACATCTGCGCACTATCCTATTATGGTCTTGTCCTTCAAGACTGCTTTTGCTATATATTTTATTTTGTTTCTCCAAGAGAAAGCTTATTACACTATACAGGTTGCCTGACAAACTTTCTTCTCTCCGTGTCTCCAGCACAAGCCACAGTGAGGTCAAGAACCAAGTAGGTAGTGAAGGGAAGAACCCGTCAGGGACAGAGTAGGCCCTGGGCGGCTTTGTCTGTTCCTTTAATTGCTTTCTCATCAGCTGTTGTGTCCTCCTCCCAGCAAGAAATAAGAAAGGATCTAAACAAGAAAAATCAAATTCAATAATTAAACAACTCATTATTCGTATAATGTTTGAGGTAGAAGAAATCTCTTAATCATCCAGTGCATATATTTTTACTTTGTGTGGCATCCACTGATATTTTTGTAAAATAAGCCCAATACCCTGTCAAAAAGATGGTCACCTCTGGGTGAGGGCCTGATTGAGATGAAAATAAGCAGAAGATGTTGTGTAAGCCACGAGATAAATGGAGGACAAGGCTTTGTACGGCTTTTCTAAAAGAAAGGTAAATATGAACTCCTCCTTCCGCTGCCCACTGGACACTCACAGCTTATGCGGTAGAGAAGGTTGCAGTTTTCAACAAAATTTAGGCCTTAAAATCTGTAAGATGATTTGCTTGCATTGAACTCAAACAATTCAGAACTAACTAGCCCTCATCAAGGTCAAATTTAAGATCTTGCACCATTACACCCAAAAACTCAATCACTGACAGTCCAGGCCTGAGAAAGGGACTTGTACGAGACCATAAGTAAATTACTCAAAAGGAAGACAAAAATACCAAAGAGATCCTTGCATTACAAGTACTACATTTCTTTCTTCCTTTTTGGAGTTTCAGAATCAATGTGCAATGAAAGATCAATGATGTTGGTGATCTCAGTTTTCTTCTTTCTTTAGGGAAAGTGCTTTTTCTCAGATTCATAGACTCAGCATATGAAGACACGTTAAAAGCCACAAGTCCTACCCCTACACTAATGCACACATTACCTCTTTGTCACCTTTGAAAAGCCATGCTGCTCTCAGCTAAGCCATCATAGCAACAAAACCCAAACTGCATCACAACACTGTTTATTCCATTTGGGAACAAGTTGAACTGATGTAAGGTGCTAAATTTTGTATACTCCTAATTACGTAGAAACCCTTAAGCCTTAAAAAGATTGCTTTCCAGTAAATGTGTAATTCAAAATTTAAAACTATCAAATTGTACCATAGGGAAACAAAGTAAAGTTCTAAATTTTCTCATGTCATTTTGATGTGGGGAACAATCGATGATTAGTTGTTTGATGAATCTTGTATGTCTATTTGTATTGTCCTGAGTATACACTTTGAAGTTATCAATGTGTAACACAACAACCGTTGTTGATCCCCTGCCACCTTATCTGTAGTTTGGTTTTTGTACAGTTCTTGTGCTACTGTGTGTATGTTTGTTAGTGTTTTTGTTCTTTTACTTTTACAATTAAAAAATAAATAAATAGAATAGAACCTGCTTCAGCCCATCTGTTGGACGTGCAGTTGCCTACCTCCCATGCCTGTGTTGGTAAATTTCTGGAACTAAAGGCAGTCTTTGTCTCTCCCCCTTTTACTTTTTTATCTTGTTAGGTTTGGCCTGCTGTTCCATCCTGTCTAGCTATTTTGGGCTCCAACATATCTCCCCTCCCGCCCAGCTGCAGAATCATTAAGACATCACGAGTTGCTTAATCTGCCCAGTGGCCCTATCAAGAGGAAGTGAGGTCTGGCATGGGAGACTTTATTCATCTCACTCTGGCTTAAATGGTCATCTCTTTCCTTTGTACCAGCTCATAATGAAAACCTGTTTCCAAGGTTTTTCTCAGTATCGATACCGAATCTTCCATTGTGCAGTCTGAGTAGTGTATATTTCTTCCCTTATCTGAAAACTAGCATATTTTCAGACCCCAGCCTAGCCTCAGGACACATCTCCGGACTCCACAACTTCCCCACAATCCCTGACAACCATTTTCAGTAGAAACCACAGTAAGGCAAGGACAGAGGTCTCATGAAATTTTGTTTGAAGTAGCTTAACTGCAGATTTTTACATATGAAAGAATAATTACTATGATACAGGGTTTGATTTTTGTTGCTGTGACGTAGAAGTTCCTTTATTCAACTTTTTCAGAAAGGCAAACTGATATCCTCTTATTTAATGTTGGATTTTAAAAATTCAACAGTAAAATTCCAGCAACTACAAAAAGAGTGATTTTCAGAAAGATATACAATTTTAAAAGCCTTTTTATTTTTGCCAGAAGATTTTTTTTTTATTTTAAAAGTAAAAGAACAAAAACACTAACAAATATACACACAGTAGCACAAGAACAGTACAAAAACCAAACTACAGATAAGGTGGCAGGGGATCAACAATGGCTGTTGTATTACACGTTGGTAGCTTCAAAGTGTATACTCAGGACAATACAAATAGACATACAAGATTCATCAAACAACTAATCACCAATTGTTCACTTTTTTCTCTTATTTAAAACCCCAAGCTGCTAAAGTATGTAACTGGTATCCCACTTTGTATATAAGCTACAATTTCACTATTGAAATCCATTTTATTTGTAAACTTATGCAGTCATGTAGCTGTAACTATGTAACTTTATCATCAGTGAATTACTTTTAACCCATATTTAAATGATATCAGACAGAATAGACTATGCTGAGGTCTTCAGATTGAAGCTACATCACTAAATGCAAAATCTGGTTTCAACTTAGCATTGCTTCTAGTTGGCACAGAGGTACATTTTTTCTGTCATACATGAGCTCATTTAGATTAAGTATCATCACCGTGTTTTATAACCAGACTCAGAGGACCTTTTATATAGCGAAATGATTCACAGAGAAACTTCAGTTTTTAGTGCCAAGTTTCCCCAAAGCGCATGAATTTCTAGAGGCAGCAGTGATCACAGTGATAGATCAGAAGCACGGTGCCTGATTCACTGGCTACCTTACAAGGGCCAACAACGAAAGAAGTTTTTGCCTTTATATGGATATCATAAACAGTCTTCCACTTGACAGGAAGTCAATGCATGCAAACACTATTTTAAAGTCTTAGGATATTTAATTGTACTCTAGTCTTTAATCTTTATATTTTCAGGTGTCAGCATCTACATCTATTGTCCAAGTGTAATAGAAACTAATCCGGAGGCAGGAAGTCCAGTGCCCACTCGCAGGCACCTGCTGCAACTTAAATCAAAAGGAGAACTTGCAAGACAATGCATGGATGTGGAAAACATCAGTAAGTGTAGCCACCGGCCCTGCCTTACTAATGTAAAGGGGGATTAGAACTCCATCTGTTGCCTCCAGTACCTTAGGTGACTCTGGAAGTAGAGAAAGAAATGAGAAAAGGAAAAAAAGATAAAAGAAGATGTAGGTAGTAAGAAAGAGGATGCATCCTTAGAAGAAAAAAAATATGAGTAAGGAAATACAGACTTCTAGGAAATAGCCAGGGAATTGTCACTTTCCTGCCTAAAATAACAGATTCCTTCTACTACAACAATTTGCATAGGAAGCATTTCTAACAGCAGGAAAAATGTAGATGATTCACCCTTTGAAATGAACAAAAAAACTGGACTTGAATTGTTGAACTTGAAGACACAGTTATCTATGACTAATTAAAGCCATTTGGCTGTTTTGGGTACTGGTGTTTTCTCCGCACATACATAACCCATTCTGGTTAGGAAATTGGTAAGTAACAAATAGCAATGCACTTCTACTCCTGATCGGGACTCTGTCACCTGGAGATCAGAGGGTTACATTGCATTTTTATTGGCTAGCCAATATTCATCAGGCCCTACTGCTCTGTCTGCTCCAGGTGACAGTAGACACTTCACTGGACCCTGAAGAACCAACCTCTCTCTCATTCTCTCTCCCTCCGTCCCTCTCTCTCTCAAACTCAAAAACAATTATTTTAAATTCCTAATAGGTTCAGTATAAAAAAGTTCAGTAAGTTAATAGGATCTGTAAGTCAATAGTGTTTAGACCATATAGTAGGATAAAACATAAAACACACAACACGCTAACTTATATAAGTAAAAATAGGAATGTGTCTGTTTTCTGTTTCTGTGCCAAAATAACCTCAGATAACTAAACTTAAAGGAAGAAAGATTTATGTTGGCTTCCAGTTCCAAAGGTTTCAAAACGCAGTCAACTGGCACCATTATCCCCAGGCCTAAAATAAGTAGAAGGGCAATGGTGGACCAAAGCTGTTTACCTCATAGCCACTGGGCCTGGGAAGAGAGGAAGAGAAGGAGGGCCACGGTCCCAACATACCCGTCCATGTCAGGGGCGCAGTGACCTAGTTCCTTCAGGGAGGCCCCATCTGCTAAAGTTTCTGTCCCCTGCCAGTAGTACTACCAAGCCTTCCACAGGTAAGTTTTGAAAAATATCTCAGACTCAAACCATAACAAAGTAGAAATTCAGCCTCACTGAAATTAAGAACTTGAAACTAGGTTTATCAAGAGGCAACTTAAAACAATAGTTGTATTATATCACTTAATGCTAAGGAATAATTGATGACGGGTTATTTGATCAATCTTGTATGTCTGTATGTGTTATCCTGAACACACACTTCGAAGATATCAATATGCAAAGCAGCAACTATTGGTGTTTTGTTGTTGTTGTTGTTGTTGTTGTTTGCCTGTTTTATTTTCTGTCTTTGGATGTTTGGTTTTTGTGTTTTTCTGTTGTTGAGAGGATTAATGGTCTGACCAATTTTGCATGTCTGTATATGGGTTCATATATTTACACTTTGAAGATATCAATGGATAAAGCAATAACCACTGTTGAGATCATGTCACCTTGTCTGTAGATCAGTTGTGATTGTACTATTTTTTATGCTAATTGGTGTCTGTTTGTTAATAGGTTTTTGTACTTTTATTTTTTTTAAAATAAAAAAAATAAAATAAAAGCAATTGCACAGGGGGAAAAAAAAAAAAGAGGCAACTTAAGTTCTGAAACCCTGTGTCATTCTTATTGTTTTTGCTTTGTTTTGTTTTTGTCTGTGTTATTGGCATTTTGCTCTTATTCTTTTTTAAAATTCTCTTTAGAATAAAAAAAATAGTTAAAAAGAAAAAAAAAAAGAGGCACCTTAAATGGAATGAGAAGACAAATTACCAATTGGAAAAAAAAAGTCATCAAGAACTCATCTCAAAATACCCACAATATTTTTTTTATTTAATTTAAAACCTTTTGATAACTTGATGGGGAAAATAGACACCAAATTGATTTCATCTGCATTTCTTTTATTATGAGAGACTGACCTCAAGACGTTTAGTAGCCATTTGCACATTTCCTGTTGTGTATTAACTGCTTACTAGCTTTACTTAATATTTTGGCATTTGTATATTTTTTCTGGTTGATTTACAAAAGCTTTTCTGGTATGATGATGATAACTGTGTTATACATGCTGCCAATATTATTTAATAATTTTTTGGAATAAAAAAATCCACTGGTTTTTGTAGAGATATGCATTTTCTAAGTGTTTACATTGTCAAATGTAGCAATCTTGAAAATTTTTTTTCTTAGCTTATTTTGATAAAAAGGTTGAATTAGTAATCATATAGTTATCTTAAGTTACTGGCTTCACTTTAATGTACAACTATTTTATCCATATTTATCTGTGATAGTAAATAAAAACCTAATATGATTTTTATTCAAATAGTTAATGACTTGTCTTGACATTACTTATTAAATATCTCTATTGGTATATTGAAAAGAACAGTTAATGTTTAATTTTTGGATCCATCTTACATGCCTAGATCTGGTCATCTGAGTAACCACTTTGAAGATAACAATATGTAATATAGCAACCATTGTTAACTTCCAATCACCTTGTTTTGAAATTCTGTATCATTTTTATTGTTTTTATGTTGTTTTATGTATGTCTTTGTTTTTGTTCTTTTCTCTTTAAAATAAAAAAAAATCTCTTTTCAGATTTGCTTGTAATGTCACCTTTATGTTTACTAATGACTGTTTATCACATGATCTCTTCTGAGGCCACTTGGATTCACGTGTCGCTCCGTACTTAGCATCACAGTGACGTAAATATTATGTCTTTAGAACACAATTTAATCTGCAGACAGCTCCCTTCTGCCTCCCACAACTGTTTTCTTTTTTCAAAATTTTTTTCCATTACTCTCATTTATTCTTCCAGATGAAACCTGTTCTCCATTTTAAATCGGTCCTCTGTAAAATAGCAGATACAAATGAGAAAGAAATTTTAAAACCAGATTAAGGCAAGATAAGATTTATAACCATGTCATATTTATAAGCTGAACTGATTATTTTATTTAAGGTGTTTCCCTTTATCTAGACAAACACTAGAATTAATTATCCCCTACTAATGTATACTAGAATCAATTACCCATTACACATATTAGTATAGTACACTAGACTAACATAACAAATATTCATGAAAGTATTACTAGACCTATGTCATTTCAGTCAGTATCTCTGAGTTCTTGCCTTTAAATTTTCACCAATGCCATCAGAGAAAAGCTAAGGAAAATAATCATTAAATCTCTCTCTCTCCCCTCTACTCTCCTTTTCCCCCTCTGCTCTCCCTACCGTCTCTCTTTCCCTTTTGCAGAGGTAATGCAAATCCCAAAATTCTTTACTGATATAGCCAAAAACCCTGAATGGTGGATAATCTTCTTGCTAGAAAATATTTCCCCCCATCGAGACCATACTCATAAGTGAAATAAACCAGATTCACATGTGTAAACATCATATTGTCTTCCTAGTGTGAGAAGCTAAAAGAGTAAATAAGATCCAAAATGTACAATAGATATCATAAAATGGGAAAAACTGTTCAAAAGGAAAGAGGAACTGGGGTGGAGGAAAGGAGAAAAGAAGAAAGGGAAAAGAAAACAATATATATATATATGCACACACAAATTAGTTAAGAGAGTTATACTACTAATTTCTCTTAACTCATTGAAAGAAAAGGTTTGTGCTAATATTGTTTGGACAATTAAATGCTGATGTCTTGTACTCTAAGTAATTAATTAAAGGTAACAATATACAGTGTGTTAACCATTGTTACTCTCCTATTATCATGTTTAGAAACTTTTTCTCTTTAAATTAAGAAAGGAAGAAAGAAAGAAGGAAAGAAAAGAAAATCCCCCTCCCAAAGTAAAGGACTGTATCAACCGTTTCTTTATATGCTTTTCTTTAGAGTTAAAGAGACCAAAATACGAGACCAAGCAGTAGAACTGCAATTGAAAAAGCACTGCCTGTGGCAAAACAGTGGGGCTGAGTGTGATGAGACCATCTGTCAACCATCCCCTGCACCCACCGGGGGAGGAATCTCTTCTACAACACCCTGTGGCCAATAGACATTTTTCTTCTTTTATAAACAGGCAACTCTCTGACTACCACCCAGCTGTTAGAGGGAGAAACCTAAAAATAGAAATTAGAAATTTTTCAACAAAATGGAACTAAATTTGCTTAAAGGCAAATGACCTGCAAGCCAAAATTACAACTCCAGAAATAATCGCTGATGTGCTTATTGACATTACAACATTGGGTGTTCCCAGTTAGAGTCTTTTGTATGAGAAGAAATACAACCGCCACCATCAATATTAGCAAAACGAGAAATGTAAAGGCCTTTACATCAGGCCTCGGCCCTGAGGAACTTACAGTCTGACTGGTCAGGGCACATAGGAGGTCATGTGAAATCAATGCCAAGCAAGTATCACAAAAAATAGACCCTCACTGCATGTTTTGGCAACCAATTCTTTTGTGGCTCCCGTTTGCTGCCTACTCTTTATTTTCCTTTTGCCTGAGTGTTCTGAGGTTTTTGTTTATTAATTTTGCCAAATGGTGTGCATCTTGTTCTGGTACTTTCTTTTAGAGATGCGGTAGCGATGCTGCTGGGGAGTACGGGGAAGTGGTTACGAGCTGGGGTACAAACAGCTCATCCAGCGATATCTGTAAAACCCCTGGCTCAGAGTCAAGGCTTAAGCCTGGAGCCCGCTGTGCCTTCTTCTCAGCCATCCCTCTTACCGGCATCATACTCTTTGGAGGTAACAAACTCACTTGGCAGGTATTAACCCTACTGCTCTGAATTCGGTTGTGAAAAACTGCATTAAAATGGAAATAAACCAAGTACGTTAAAATATTTACAGTCAAACATGGAAACGTTGCAATGCATCTTTTCAGGATGTTCCCTCGTCTAATCTGCTTTTGATTCACCATCTCACATTTTGTAAAAGGATTTCTATTCCTGTAATGTGCATGACATCCACACGGTCCACCACCACTATCAAATGAAAACGCTACCCGGTTCCCTAGTCCCCTGCCTACTAAAATAGTGCTGTTTAATCAGGCATCTCTCAGCAGGAAACAGGCCTTCCTACAGCAGGAAGCACAGGAAAGAGGGCTGGAGACAGCAATCCCAGCGGCTTTTTTGCCAGAAAGGACAAAATGGCTCTTCTGGCAACTCCTGACTCAGGAAATCACTGAATTAAGTAGTCAATCTGCAGAGTAATTTAGCATGTCATCTGCTTCCTGGCAACAGATATTTGGAAGCATTTATATTTTAATTTAACTCTGTCATCATAGGGGTTACAGCTACTTTTCTCTATGGACCTCAAGGTCAAAGATGTTTCTGTTTCTACAAAGCCAGTTCTTTTAGCATCCTCCTCCCTTTCTAGGCCCCAGCGGTCCTGACTCCCCTTTGATTTCTGTCTGGGTCAAACAAACCCATGTCTTCAGAGCTAAATATAAGTAGCATGTGGGTGGGGAGAGGCCCTTGCAGTGGCTCCTTTGGAAAATGTACTAGCAAGGGTGCATACCCAAGAGCTGGAATAGCATTGTTCTCTCTGGGGGAGAGGGAATCAGACAGGAGGTCACTAATTTGAGTCTCACTCCGGCTTCGTCATGGATTTCTTTGTGTGCTGTTGTACAGTCTCCCTCCCCCTCTTCCATTTCTCTATTTTAAGAGTGAACTTAAATGCCAGTCATCTTCCTCATTTGCAGACAGTAAAGATGGGCAATGCCTACAAGTCAGGAATAGCCCTAATCTCGCACACTGGGGAGATCTGTAAACACATGCATGGGTGATAAGAATTCTGTACTAAAATAGTGCAGTTTCTTACCTCTGATAAACATGTGTCCACAAAATACCTGAAAGTAAAGCATGTAAACTGTATGCAAAAGAACTGTGAAACTCTAATATATCTGTGGGTCACTGCCACTTAAGGAGAATCATGAATGCTCCAACTGAGAGTAATAGGCATCAGGAAGCTAAAGATTTCTATGTGGGGCAACAGTCACTTTGCTTCTGACTTGACAGAGCTCTCTATGGCTTTAGCAACAGGGCCAAGAAAAGCCCGTCCTGGCATCCTGAGTAGCAGAAGAGAAACGTCAACTAAATAGCCAAGAAGCGTTGCATGTGGAATCTCCCAGGGGTCAAGTCTCATTTCTGCCAGCAAAATCTAAGATGAGCTTTTCACATGCGTTATTGACTTTGGTCTCACAACAGCTCTAAGATCAGAAAAGTTATCCCTATTATACAGATGATTAAGATGAGGCTTAAGGGGGTGAGGCATTTTCCGTAGATCAGAGAGGTCCTAAGGGGTGGAGTTGCGGTTTTTAATGTTTGACCCGGAGTCTATCTTCCTTCCATTAGATTGCACCATCTTCCATGTGCTGTGCATGTTACTGTCTATGTGCCTCAATTTTCTAATGGGTGAGTTGGAGATAATAATACTGAATTTTGGGAGAGTAAGAAAATCAAAGGAGTTACATAGATTCCAGCACTTTATAGCAATGTAGTTTGCCATTCTGATAGTAATTTCATATTCACTTCTTCTATTACCAGTGTCCTTATTACAAATGCATGTGAAAAGTTTCTATTTGGTCACATATATTGACCTTTGGCACATAAATGAATTACCACTTTACATTACCCTGACTTTAAAGAGTTTACACAGTTTAATGCAGTTTGGCTATATTTAGAGGTGCTGCAACCTAGGAGTTCTTACAGGTATTTAATTCTACATCAACCATTTAATCACTTTGAGTTCACTGCTTCAAAGGATATCATTTAACAGGCCATATATCCTTAAGCATTGTCATATTACTTTAAAAAATCTTGCATAGAAGTTAGATTATGGTTAATTAGGTATGCAACCAAATGCAGAGGCAAACATCAAAATAGAAGACTAATAAAACAGAAAAATTTGTCCCTGTCCTGGTTTTCTTCTGGTTTCCTATAGTTATCATCTCCCCAGTACACAAGGAGTCATAAACAACACATATGGTGGTACCTGCCCTTCTGGAAATATGAATAAAACATAAAGATTGCTCATATATGATTATAAACAATTTGCTATTCAAATTCACTAATGGTAGTATTCACCAGGCAAACTCTCTAAAAACCTTTATATTAAGATTTAAATTCCAGAGCTTAACATTTCAGAGCTACATAATTAGAATACATTTGTGAACCAGCCAATGGAAAATTATATTGATTCCTCACGTGCAGTGCTTATAAATAGCTCAGCAATTCCTTTACTCTTACTAGGCACAAACTAGAGGTCCCCTTTTGTTTCCCTGGTAGAAAGAATAGTAGGCTATTTTTCTAATGTTAGGAGAATGTGGAGGAATGAGGATCACAATGGAATATGTAATTCACTCAAAACTGTGATAATATATTAGAGATAATATGAAACTTTGCTTCACAAGACCATGTTCCTACAGAGAAAAAAAGCTTCCTACTATACTAGAGATTAGTACATGGCTCTAGAACAAGCTGAACTTTTTTGTCTTGTTTGACAAAAACTAAAATCTCTATATTGTCAGTTTCAAAATATTGAGAGTACTAGTTTCAGTAAAATGCTCTAAATAAATAGAAGAGTCTTATATAAAAATAATTTTATAATCAGGAGTTGTTCAGTTCTCCTTTTGAAATTCTCTAGTTGGAGAAGAGTTCGATTATAAGACTTGAAGGCAGAACACCTGGGCTTTAACCAGGACTTCTGACCTATAAGTCTTCCTAAGCCTGTAAAATAGCCCAACCCCACTTACTCTACTACACATTTTCTTACTTTTCAGATCAGCAACACATACTCTGGGACTTAGACTTAACAATGCTACTTATGGGACTGATGTGAGGATTAAATGAGTAATATCTAGTATGCAAAGAACAGAATCATGCCAGAATGTAATAAATATACAATAAGCACTCATTTTTTAGCTGATATTATTATATTGATAATGGTTGATAAATGAGACCTTTAATTTCAACTCCAATACCATGTCACTTAATAGAAGTAAAATTAATTATCGTGCCTGCTCAGATATGAACATACAAGTACCTTCCAAATCTTTTCTGTTTGCTGTCTAGCAACTGAGTTCATGTATTGCTGCATCACTGGAATTTCCTTTGTAGGAAGGATCTGTGAATGGCGCCGGTGTGGGAGACCTTCCCACAGTTGCTGTGGGCCCATGGATGGTATCTTGACACAGTTTTCTCCTTTTGCATTTAAAGGAGGTGCTTAGTAACTGCAAGAGGCTTTGCAGGCCTTGGGCTCTCATGGGGCCCCTGTAGAACTTCTGGCAGTGCCTGCTTTCCAGAAAAATCAATTGACAAATAAGCCTCAGTACTGCATCTGCACAAGATCACCATAGAGTTTAATAAGGCAACCTTGTAAAGCCCCTGGAGATGAATGGTAGTGTATGACAAAGGGCTACAGATATGCTCTCTGTCCTTCAAGGTCCTCCCTCTTGGGAAAGCACTTCCTATAACAGATATCTAAATAGTATGCATGCAGTAAACAAAACCCTTTTGAAATTATTTTAATTAGCCTTGTTTTTTGTGTTTTTCCATCCTCTGATGGAAATAGAGATTTCTGTTCAAAGAAAATATTGTTTCCCTTCAGAAATCAAAGGAAGGAGAAAGTAAATTGATGAACAGGCATATGGCCTCAGTCTTGGGGCTTCCTGGACCTCATTCCTTAGGCCAGGTACTTAGCATAGAATTTGACTGACAGTGTGCCGGGTTTTGGCTCAGAAAATAATCTTCAATATATTTCCACACGTTTTCTTGTTTCTTCAAAATCCATTTCAAAAGTCTTAACCCTCTCTGAAGAATCAAACCTTTCAGTATCAGGTATTTACAACAAGCACTTAGTCTGCAGGTGCTATTCCGAGTGATTCATTATATTAAATAATTTAATTCCTAGAACAGCTAGCATTGTTATTATTACCCCCATTTTACAGAAGAGGAAGATATACAGACACCTGAAATGCCTTCTTGCTGAAAATCTCTCAGAACTAAAAAATGACTGAGATAGTACGTATACCCAAAAGTCTGATTGCAGAACCCTCAATCTCAGCCACTAGTCTTTGTTCTTTTTTTTCTAAAAATGGAAATTTATATCTTTAAATTTTAGGGTAACACCTAGCAATCTTTCACTTTAATAAAACCTTCAGTGCCTGCCTCTGGAATGCAATTAAAGCTACTCTAATAATTAATGTATTCCGGGAACCTTAAACCATGAGTCTGTTACTTCTCTATGTCTACATCCCATCAGTTAATCTAAAATGTTTGTTCTCAGCAAAGAACATTGAACATTGTTCAGTCCATACCTTTTTATGCGATGAATATTTTTCTGTAATCACCACTATTAGTTCTGCAGGGATGTTTTAAAGGCCATTTGTGCTGGCTCTTATGTGAGGTGAAGTTCCTTGATATTTACATCTCTTTTTTTTTTTTTTTTTTTTTTGCGGTACTGGGGATCGAACTCAGGACCTTGTGCTTGCCAGGCAAGCACTTATTCCACTGAGCTATATCCCCAGCCCGATATTTACATCTCAGGCACCTTTTCCCTTTGAGTTTTAGTATGGTAGGTCAGTTAGTTGAAATATATTGCAATTATACGCGAGGAAGTAATGTGGCTTAGTCTATAATTTTTTATGCAGAAACCCTAACAACAGATAGCTGCATCTATGTCAGAAAAATGATTAATTTACAATACATAATAGGAGACATTTATTGAAAAGTTATGACCAAATGTTGGAAATAACCTAACTATGTATAGGCACCAAACTCCCCAAGTTGCTTCAGAGGTTAGGGTTTCCCTCTTAGTTGCTGTAAACATAATTTCCTCCCAGGACTCTGTTTGTATATCTGCAGGTCAACCTTGTGCCAGGCTCTGGAGCTCCCATTTTCACTGACTGCTCCCTAACCCTGTGTATAGGCCAAGGAGCATGACCACAGATGACGAGTTACTCTAACTCACCAGAGAGCCTTGGAGAAACCAGCCAGCTCTGCTTTGCTCCAAAACCAATCACTCATCATTTGGGTCTTTAACTAGATATTGCTTTTTAACAGCTAGTAAAAATTCCTTGGCTTATGTAAACAAACAGGTTACCACTATTTTGAAAATACTAAGCCTGGATACTCAGAGTCACAAAGTCTCACTCCCCTTCTCCATGGATAATTTACTCTAAAAACTAGGGGCAAAAGACCCTTTTGTTTTTCAAGTGAGTCTCCTTAGAATTGCTTGGAGACCATTTTCTTAAATAAATAAACAGCTATTGGGTCTCACACCAAACCAATTATACCAGGTTCTGTCTTTTTAAAGTTCCCCCGGGGTTCTACTGTGCAGCTAGGAGAGTAAACCACTGCTCATATATCTTTATTCATTGCAAACAAATCTTTTAGATATTATTTGATCACATGCTTAATGTCACCAAACCTCACAAACAGTTTTAGATGATATGAACTAGCCACACTGGTTGAGCCCAGAAAGCAGTGCCCTGGCCAAAAGAATGCTAGTGTGTCATTCAATTCGTCCTTGCCCTCATGTGATCCACACAGTGGCCTAGACCTCCTAAAGAATGGACTAGCCATACCAAGGGTCAGTTACCAGCGCCTCGTGAGCACAAAGAAACCGGGTTATGATCCCTTACTGTGCAATTCCAGTTGAAAACAAAGAATTAGGACAGTCCCTTGAAGTTAAAGTCAACTCCCCGATTAGGCCTCCAAAATCCTGTCTCTATGGATGCTTTCCGCCCACTCAGAATATCAAACAAAGATCTTTAATGAAGCCACAATGGGGTTACAAATCAGTTCATAGGGATAAAGAGTAGAGCAGTCCAACATGGGTGCTGGCCTGGCACTTACAGCAGAGTCCTGAGGTTCTGCTGTTGGTTGTCAATGATTTCATGGAAGGTCTACACTAGACAAGGTCCTTCAGTGACCATGAGGAATCAGGATTAAAAACTAGAACCCTCTGTGATGATGTCTAAACACAAAAACGTGAGCAACATCCAAGCAAGAGAACAGAATGAGGCAATGTGAAGGCAAGGAAGGCCATGATGCTTTGTGTCATTTCATGCTTAAAGGACCTGCAGATTTCACTGTTCTCTTTGTTCAACAGTCTCCTCAGTGCTTTACCTCATCCTTTTCTTGAAAGTGAATAGTTTGGTACAGAAATGCGCCTATACATTCTTCTAACTTCTCACTTGCTGCCTGTGTTTTGAGGAAAGAGAAATGATGCACAGGCACATTGAGTAGCATGAAATGCAGGTTGGAGTAAACTGATTCCTGTGTTCTGAGATTGTACTAGATTCTTGACACATAGAATTAAAATGATACATAAAAGGTCACTGTTGATGTCATCTAGACAGATGTATGCAATGTGTCTGCTGATTCTTCTGTTGACTAGAAGAATTTCTCAGGCCAATAAAATAATCTCACTACTAACTATAATTTATGACAGTTTTGTTCCTCATTCCTCCCTCTGCCTTCCATTCCAGAACTAATTGGTTTAAAGGATTAGTCAAACAATATATCCTTGTACTTCTCAAACAGATAACATCTTCATATTTTAAGTATTTTGCCACCCTTTTATTCTTTCAGATCAGTGGCTTTTTTTAAAAAAAACAGCTATAAAATTGTTTCTCCTTTTTATTCTTCAAATGAAGCTTTATAGAAGTCATTAGGGAAACCTAATAAGGAGAGTGGTCTGATGGCAGTAAAGTAGACTAGGGACACTCAGAGTCACCCTCCCAACCCCCTTTGGTGCCCCAGATCTCTCAGAAAGTTCTAGGTATTCGAAGAGCACAAGGCTGAAGTCTGAAGTGACTGCTTCTCTCCGCCATCTCCTTAGCTCTGGGCTGTGTGTCTATACTTGGATGTCAATCTGGCGTCTCAGATGCGTCTATCCAAAGAACATATGCCCGTATCGTATTCTCTCCTTCAGCCCCGGGATTTCTCTTTCCAGTAAATGACACCATCAGCACCTTTATCGGATGCTGAATTGGAGGAAAGTGAAAGGGGACGGCCCAAGCGCCTCTGCAGGTCCGGGTCATCTGTGGGCAATACATCAAGCTGGTTTGCATTTGGAGCTTTCTGAGGAAACCTAGAGTGACAGAGCAGCCTAAGCAAAACAGTAAATGAAATTCTCTTTGCAAATAATGATAATTTGTTACAGTTGTGCTATTTTTTGGTTTGTTGTGATGTTTTCATGAGGAGAATCGCAAAAATGTTACAAAAAGGAAAATAAACCTTAGATCATGCATTTTTTTTTAAAAAAATGAAGTGTCTCCTTTTCTAAAAATGATTTTCTGCCAGATCTCAAAAGTGAACACGGACCTGACCTCAGAGGTCTATCAAAGCCCCGAGAACCATAGCGCTCGGAACCCCAGGGGCTTGCTTCAGTGGCGTTCCTTGTCCAGGACGATTATTCTAGCCAGGCAGCAGCAGTAGGTATCCACGACTGTTACTCTCCATTTCACAGGGAAGAAATTGAGGCTTAGACATTCCCGGTATCTTCTCCGCACACAAGCGCCAGGGAGTGCGAAGGTGAAGTGTGCACCTGAGCTGGGGACCCCGGCTCGACGGCTCCTGTCTCCCACCAGCGGATCATCTGTTCACATCATCCCTTCTGTTGTTCCCTGGTTTGAGTAACTATTTAACCAGCCCTTATTACTCCTTCTCTTTTGGAAAACTACACAAAAACGGCTATTGCTCCTGTACTGTTTCATCGTATTCCTAATCCTTTTAAAAGGATATGGCTAGTTACAAGTAACTGGTAATTTACAAAGAAAGAAACTCCAGGTGGAGCCCAGGAAATGTGTGTAGTTCAAGTGATTTGCTTTGCTATTTTTTACACCAGTGAGGACGACTAAAGGCCTAATATGGCACACTGCTTTAAAGATTTAAAGTCAAGCCAAACTGAGATGTTTTCTCCATCATTCTGCAAATTTCTGTTTGAAAACATTGAACTGCTGCCCCCTGACTCACACAGGAGCATCTCTGGGGAATGCATGCATGACTCAGGGGCCTGATTTGCATTTTATCTGCAAATATCAAGAAGCATTGGATACAGAGAGGATAAACCACTCTGTTCCTAGCAGAGTGGGTGAGGCAGGAGATAAACGGATTACATCAAACTGCTAGTGTCTCTCCCCTTCTCTGAATACGACCATCTGTGGACTTCAGGCCCCCAGATCTGTTCCTGCACATAGTCATAGCCATATTTAGGAATCAAATCAATTTTTCATTTCAAGGCTCCTGATTCCTGATTCATCTCAGTCCGTGTACCCTGGCGGCCGTCCACTTACACACACAGGCCATGCAGCAAGTGTTGCTTAGGGCATTAGGTGGCTGGCATACCAAACACATTTTCCCCATACAAACAGTGTTAGAGACGGGGGTTTCTTATCCAGGACAGAAAGCAAATGCTGTGCATGCACAAGCCAGGTGGGTGATGGTACTAAGAAACGTCGAGGCATTAAGCTCATTAGTACGGATCCATGGTAAAAGGTATGCTGTGAAAGAAGCCAGGGGAAGGGCCTGGAGCATGGCCCTGTACTGGCATTGAGACTCCTCTGTGTCTCACAGTTCTGGGGCAGCTAGGACTCCAATGGAAGTCAACGCTTTCCTCTGGGGTTCTGAACTGAATGTTGAGCAAGCAGCTACGGCTTGTCTGGAGGGTAGCAGTTACCAGAGGGTGACTCCTAGTTTTGAGTGAGGCAGGAGGAACACAGTGGGGGTACAGATGCCCAGCTTTGTGGCTATTCACTCAGGCAGGCTGCTCAGCATACTGATGCCTGAAGCAGAGGGTCTCCTCCCGTCAAGGCAGCATTCTGTCCATAGGAGGACAGGAGGACGGACACTGGTAGGCAACCAACAGTCTCTGACCCACACGTGTCATTTCAACTCATTACAAACAGATGAACTCAAATCTAGATGCTATTCAGGGGGCAACTGAAGCTCTGTATAGGAAAAATTGCCTTAAACAATTGCTTCTGAAAAGCACACAGCCTTAAGAACAGGAAAACAGCAACTTCAGGTACAGCTCCAAAGGTCTCTAGATAGAGTTCCTTTTAATTGCAGTCAGAAGGCAAATCAGGCTGTGTGCAGTTTTGCCATCTTTTGCATTAAGAAAGAATTTGCTCTTCCCCTCTTAGGCAACTTGTTTAGAATTCAATTCCCCCTCTGCTTTGATTTCAAACTTTTAAAAACAAATGAAAAAGCTGAGCTATTCAAACTTGCATTTTCTAAAAATGAGTGCTCTGTCATGCTCTCAGGAAGCTGCAAACAAACCAGTGCCGACAGTTGACCTCCACAGAACTTCTTTCTCCTCATTTGGGGTAGAATGGAGAGGAAAAAGTGACTTGGCATAAAATAGGAGCATTTAATTTCAAGTGTTCCCATGGCATGCTCGGTAGCTGATGCTTCTGTATTAATGTACTCCACCACTGATGGGAGAAAAAGGAGCCAAGGGTAGTGGGTTTCCAACCTCGGTGTTTGAGCAAAGAGGAGGAAATGAAATTAGCTCAATGTTAGAACTATTTAGCTTGGGTGCCTATGGGATATGCAAGTAGCTAAGCAAACCCAAAAATGAATGCCTGGCACTCAAAGATCTATCTAGTTGGAGTTATTTTGGAAGTCACAAGGACATAAATGTCAAAGTCTGGTGCAGATGCGATCATCCAAGAAGAAAGAACCTTAGTGAATGCTGTCATTTCAGGCAGTGTGTCTCAAACCTGGATATGCAGGTAGATACCTGAGGGTCTTATTAAAATACAGATTGCAGGGGCTGGGGATATAGCTCAGTGGAATAAGTGCTTGCCTAGCAAGTGCAGGATCCTCAGTTTGATCACCAATACCGCCAAAAAAAAAAAAAAAAAAATACAGATTGCACAGTAATCGTATAGGAGCTTCTAATGTTGTTGTTGCTTCCTATACTGACAGCATTTAGAGAGAGTTGCAAGAATTTTGAGAACAGTAAATGCAGAAAACATGAGGAAGTGGGCCTGAAAATGTAATAGAAATAACAGCAAGAAATAAACTCACAAACAAAAACAGAGACTGGGTGTGTGGGAGATGAAGGAAGAGAAAGTTACAGTGAGGATAGGGTCCCCTCCTACCCACTGCCAGGACTAAAAAGCATACTGAACTTGGCGGTTGGAAAGGCATGTGATGACCTTTGCAAACACAGTTTAAAATTGTGAAGGCAGACATCAAGACAATGAAAAATTAAGGAAATGAAGAGAGCGAATATGAATTGTGTATGCCTTCGAGAAGTAAAACTGCCAGCAGGGGCCCCACCAGCATTTCGGAGGCTCCTGAGAGAAGGAAGGAGGCTCCCGTTGGTGAGCTTCCAAGTGGTGCTTTGCTGTTTTGGTCTTTGCACTTCACATGTGAAGGTTGAAGGGTAATAAAGCATTTCGGTTTAATGTGTGATTCGCAGGTTTCTGGGTGGAGGCTTAAAGCAAAAAAATCACCATACATCTTTATGTTATTGAAACCTGCAGGTCATGTTCATAAAATGACAACTAATTTACACAACACAGGTGGAAACGGTGGAAATGTATGAACATGATAATAGTTGCATTTCTCCTTTCTTTCCCAAAAAAGCAGGGAAACAGTGCAATACTAACCATACCCTGTGATGATATATATGGGCTCATTTATTTCAGAGAGTGTTTATTTCCCTTCTATGCTTACTTGTTGCCAAGAAAATAAAGTTAAAGATTCTATTTGTAAAAGAATGAATGTTCTTGCCTGATAAATGTAGAGAACTCACATTATAATTTACCATTGAAATCCTTCCCTTTCTCATCCATTCATTAAAATATAATGCATTTCTGATTTTCTTCCACTCAAAAAGCCATATTTGGAAATCAATTAATGAGCCATGCAAATCTGCAGAATTGGTTTTAAATGCATAAGAAAAAACCCTTTGGGACATTATACTAACAACAGAACTACTTTTGTTCCCACACTGTGGGACAAAGGTTTCCTTTTGAATTATATCTGAAAGTATATTATTTAAGCAATTTCCTTAATAATTGGAGAGTGATATTTGTGAATTCACTTATTTAATCGTGGACAAGTCAGTGGAGGCCACTACATGTCTCTGTGAACTTTGTTCTGTTAAAACCACATATCCAAAGACAGATGTGTTCTTGAAGCTCTAAATGTCTTCCAGAAAATGAGCCAAACTGACTCTGGGTGCCTTCTAGAGAGAAAAAGAATAACCTGTTAGCAAGTCTCCCAGCTACAAACATCATCACTCCAAAAGTACTACTTAAATACACAAAAAGCTCAAAGCAGAGGTCTCTCCTTTCGTAATGCTCCATCCTAAAGTTCTGCCTAGAGTACTACGTACAACAGTATTTTACTTCTAGCTTTCTATCACACATAGAAAATCATTATCAGTGAAAATTGAAATAAAAAATATCACAAAGCACTAAATTAGCTGTGAAAGACAGAGTTTCTCTTGCCATGCCCTTCCCAAATTGAGTATTATCACTTCTTGAACCTTTGTGAATAGTATACAAGTTTTTTTAACTAATGGACAAACGTAGAAGCTAGGACCCGTTGACTCCCTTGCCCAAAGCCCCCATCTCCAAGCCACATCTTGCCTCCCATCCCCTCCCTTTTGATGTCTCAGCCTGTCCCTCCTAAACATTCCCCGTCTCCCTCCCCGGAATAGTGTTCTAAGATTAATATCTTGTAATTTTCTTGATCTTTTACAAGACATTACCACAAGAAAATGTCATGTGCTTTACTCCTGTGTGCTCTACTGCCCTTTAAAGTTTCCAGTATATTTTTTCTTTTTTCTCCACTATTTTTATTGAGGAAAGAGTCTTCAAATTGCATGGAAATTGCATGCTGCAGTGAGTTTCAGAAATACCTTGCATATTTATAAACTGGGGGAAAAAGTACCCCTGAAATGCATGATATGGGGACCTTAGAAATTTCAGCTTTGCAACAGTCATTTGGTTGTTGGAGAGGAGAAACAGTTCTAATTAGAGCAGAGCATTTATCCCCAGCCTAATTCCCTATCAATTTATGCCTGAGTCTTATGATGAAACATAGCACTCAAGATAAGAAACTGAAAAGTCATTTTACCAAGAATTCTGTTGGAGCACAAATGGCAAAGATTTTGTACTTTTAGCAGAGGAACATCCAAATGGACGCAACTTAGTCCATTCAGGCTCCAAAACGAAAATACCACAAGTAGGTGACACATTTCTTTCTCACAGTTCTGGAGGCTGGAAGTCCAAGATCACGGTGCCAGCACGGTCAGACTCAGCCCTGCTTCAGGCTGCATTTTATCCTTGCCTAGTGGAAAGAGAGCTAGTTCATTGTTTGGCCTCTTGCTATTGCGCACTAATTCATAAAGGCTCCGTTCTCATGCCTAATCATCTCCTAAAGTCCTGCTTCCAGACACTATCTCACTGGGATGAAGGCTGCAACATAAGGATTTTGGGGACTTGGGGAACACAAACAGTTAGAGGATAAAAGGGGAAAGGGGCACTCGGACACCTCATACCCTGATAGAACCATCCCGGTAGTACTTGTAAGCTCCACTAGCCCCATAAAGGTAAATCCCGATGGCAGACAGTCATCCTCTTGGGGGTAACTAGAGTAACTTACAGGTCCTGCAAAACTAAGGACAAGGGGCTATTGGTAGAAATGGAAACAGCGCAAAGAGGCTGGAGCAGGAAAAGAGGTCAAGAATCAAGGAACTGGAACATGGAGACTGAACATTATCTGTATCACTGCTCTCGTGGACTACCAGAAATAGCTGAAAGGGCAGAGAATCAACTTTTTGAAGGTCTTAAGTCCAGGAAGAGAGCCAATAAAACATATTTCAGCTCTCATAGGAGTGATTTCATTCAGAGTAGCTAATATATTTGGAAGCCAAACTTTCTTAGTTGCTGAAATATACACATAAATTTCATTGTCTTGGATTTCAAGTGCAATACTTTTGCAATTCCAGAAAAAAGGTTATATTCCAGTTTTTCTATACATAACAAACTAAAACAGAGCAAAAGTATCAGAAAGAGTATTTTTAGAGTGATCAATGAAGACTGAATGTAAGAAAAATCTTTTTCTACTTAATTGAGATTTTCAGACATTTGCTTATGCACCCAGCAGGATGGTAGAGGGCGGGTAAAAGTCCATTCTTCTGAGTGGCACAAGAAGAGGTCTGGAACCTGAAGGGAATTCTTTATTCTATGCCACATGATCAGCTTTACTGAGTCATGTTCAAGAAGATGCAGTATAGTAAGAGGTGACAGTATCCAAATAGTTAAGAATCTTTCTAGGTTGAGCGAAGGAAGTATACTTCCTGGAATGAGCGCATGAGCTCTACCTGCAACCACGACAGGAATGAGGGGAATGCAGAAGCACCCCGTGCCCACTGGGGATTATAGCATCTGCTTCTCTTCATTCCACAACAGCAGGGAAGTGGACGTTATCACAGAGCGCCCTGGGCATGTCTGCGATGCAGCAAGTAAATGGAAGCGTCATCAGATGGTTTCTCATGGTGGCTAAACTTCCCACCACAACCAGTTTGGCAGGTGGTATTTCTAAGACAGCAGGCACCGTGGCTCACTGACATTCCAAACTGAATTCTCACTCACGAAGACGCAACAAGCAGCGCTGTCTAGGGACCAGAATTAGGTTTCATAATACTCAGAGATTACCAGATTATTTATACAACCTCTAGTTTTTCAGCATTTCTCATTTTCCTCCCTATCATTACATATGTTGTTGCTATTTTAATCCCTCCTCCAGCTTATTTGGCTCTTAACATTGGTGCTTAAGATAATTTCCTCATTGACGGCATAAAGGAAAAGAAAAGAAACCTTCCAAGAAATGCTTCTTAGCTTGAGTCAGTCAAATGGAGTGAGGAGAGCTCCACGGTTGGTGCAGGACACTATACCATCACTTACAGAGCGCATAAGTGCGTGGTTTATAAGGCCTGTTATGTGTGGATCACAGCTAAATTCCAGTGGACTTCACACAGGGATTTCTAGCAGGGCACACTAAGAAAGCAGTGGGCAATACAAGATGAGTCCCTATCTGAGGATTGAGCAGAGACAGCTGATGGAAGGGACTTTCAGAGGTCAGACAATGGAGACGACGAGGGAAACAGTGACTTGAGTGAGGCCTCTCTGTTCTAGCCTTTCTGTCCAGCACTGTCTCCTTGATTTCCGGTCACTTCCCTAACACAGCTCATCCTGCCAACAGCCAGTAGAGGATATCCCAGGGACATACACAGACACTCATGTGCAGAAGTCTTGGCAGCAGCAAGACCAGATTGGGCTGCAGTTGGGCCGTTTCAACCTCAATGAAAAGTTTTTTCCTGCTCAATCATACATTCATACCAACCACAAAGAAAGCAGACAAGTTCAGTGCAAATTCATCATTCACCCCACCTGTTACCTCTGCCATGCAGCTTAAGACAGCCTAGAGGGCTGCAACTTAGTTTCCCATCATACCCACACATGCTTACATTCAGCTGTAAAGCAAGGTCAACAAACAATACACAAAACATGAAATATAAATCAAGGGGTTTTTGTCTGAATTGTGAGGTGCTGTAGTCCTAGGCAAATGCTAACTCTGGGGGTTGTGATCTTTGACTCCCCTCTGTCTCCTGCCCCAAATGGCAGCAGGTAGGTGGGAAGTACAGGACCCTCAACATCGCAGGCCAAGTATGCCCATCATGTTCTCAGTGACAAACAGCCTCAAGTGACAGTATGACAGAGAAACCAGATGGCAGCCAGAGTTTTAGTCATCTCCCGTGTTTTTCCATTATTTTCAAGCCAAGAAGACTGCTGATCTTTGAAATAAGATGTCAGTGGGCAGTAGAGAGCTGATGCTAAAGGAAGTGAATGTCTGAGTGCATGATCTAATGAGGAAAGATGTCCTTCCAGACCAGCAAGGGAGCTGGATGGGACCAATGTCAGACTAGCTCCTGGACGTGATCAATAGAGATAGCACCAGAGTATAAGGGAGGTGGCAGATGTGCCACCTTGATGAGACCACACCAGCATTTCAAAGTTTCATAATATAGAAAAGGATTTCCAGGGACAAATAAATCTGAGGAAATCTGGGTGCAAAGTGAAAACAAAGAATAATTTGTCTGTCCAAGATTTCTCAGAGCCTGTGGTATGGAATTATACACTTCCACTCTCCAAGAAACAGTTTCACTATTGCTCAGATTCTACAATGTGGCTGATTCATCATTTACTTAACTATTTGTTTACTTTTAGATATTCAGGTTTTATTGGATTAATTTTATTTTATTCTTTTATTTGAAAAAATGTCATTTTATTTGTACACTTAAAAAGTTGTACATAGAAACTTGTAAAACAGTTCTGTAAGACTGAAAGAACTGTCAGGGAAAGAGGGTGAAATTTTTGAACACTGAGGAAATTAGAGAAATAAAACAAAAACAGTAAAATGTTTGAAAAAGTAACATTTTCCAAGTATAAATTTTATAAATAAAAAACAAATTCCCAAATTACTCTGAACACTAAATAAATATCTAGTTAATAAACACAGACTTAACATGTCCAGCCATCACTGGTACAGCCCTTCAAGGGATATAAAATTGGATCCATTCATGTGTGGTATTGAAAGAATGTGCTTATTAAACAATTCTTAAGACATGTACACATTCTTCTAAAGTGTTTTATAGCAGAAGACCCATCTGTGTATGGATTTACTTCAGTGTTTCTTATTTTGCTGTTACAGAAATGTTACCATAAATAGAATTGCACATATTTTCATTGTTCTATATATGTCTATTTGATAAGTTTCTAAAACTAAAATTACTAAGTCAAAATATATGCACTCTAACTTAACTAGATATTGTTTATTTAGAACTGTCCTCCAAAAAGTTTGCACCAATTTGCATCAGGACCAACCATACCTAAGAGGACCCGATTCCCCACTTGGCACTCTTTCCAAAATCTGGCCTATCCCTCTGGCAGGAATCTCACCATTAAATTACTATAACTTTATGTCAGGCTTTGTTTTCTCTAGGGCTAGCTTTCTTCCCTCATTCTTTTCATGCTGAGTTGTCCTGGCAATTTTCAAACATTCATTTCTCCATATGAACACTAGTTTGAATCATTGTAAAAATTTAAGAAGAACTGATATCTTTATGATACAGGATTGTCTATCCAAGAATAGGATGTGCCTTTCTTTTTTAATTTTCCTGTTGTATTTTTCTGTAGAATACTATAATTGTGTTTATGTAGGTCTTATACACTTTGCTTTTCCATTACTCTTAGGTGTTTTATCACTTCTTTCACTTTGTAAATGGGGCATTTCTGACCCATACATTTCCGGCTGGATGTGTAAAACACCTTTAATTTGGTTTACTAATTGTAAAAATTTCTGTGTTTCTTTATTTTTCAGTTGAAGATCCAGAATATTTTGTCTGTAATAATATAATTTGCAAGTAGACATCATTTTAGTTTCTTATTTCTAACTGTACATAACTAATAGTAACCCAACTTTCAGCTATTTAATTACATCAGCTAGCCTCTCTCCCTGTCTGTCTGTCTTTATTTTTATTTTTTATTTTTTATTTTTTGCGGTACTGGGGATCGAACTCAGGACCCTGCGCTTGCTAGGCAAGCGCTTATTCCACTGAGCTATATCCCCAGCCCTCTCCTTGTCTGTCTTTAATAGAATATATATATATATATATATATATATATATATATATATATAACCCACTTATAAACTAAACCCCCATTATTATATTGGTAAAACACAAGTCAGTAGAATACTATTGTCTTCCCTCTCTCATGCTGATGTCTCACTGCCATTCTACTCCTCCTTCTAGCTTACTTTTTCATCCTACCTTTAAGGACAAAGGAAACAGAGAAGCAGATTTTCTGCGTAACAACTTCACCTTAATTGTTTAGCCAGACAGTTTTGGCAGATTACAGTGAAAGCTCACAGTTCCATAAAGGAAATTACATATCTTACAGTTCCAGGAACCTCAACAAAACCATAGCTGCCTTGGAAGCGTTCTGTGGAATTTTAACCAATTTTCTCCTTTATTCTTCAGTGGCTTGGATTCCCACATGGAATGCTGAAGCAGAGAGATGCTAGAGTAGCAAGACAGTGAAACGAGAAGTTAGAGCCTGTTGTGTTCTCAGAGATACAAGCAAGGAGGACTTTTCCTTCTTTATTTTAAGTTGCTAGAGAAACTTGAGTCCCAGTCTGATGTTCTCCACCAAAAGACTACGACTGTGTTTAAAATAGATGTGTAAAGCTCTCTAACAACAAAGTTTTATGTGGAAATCTAATCTCATTAAGAAAGGCTGGTGCTGAGGCAGACAGTTATCTTGGCTGCTACGGTGGCTTCATGGATTGAATGAGTAGTGTGCCCAGCGGGACCATATGTTACAGGCTTGGTCTTTAGGACAGCAGCATTCAGAGGTGCTACAGACCTTCAGGAGGTTAGAGCATACTAGAAAGTCCTAAAATCAATTCGGTGTACCCTCAAAAGGGATTGTGGGTCCCTTCCCCCATCGCTCTCTGCTTCCTGTATCACAGTGTGAGCAATCATTCCTCTCACGTCCACCTTCACCAGAGGCCCAAATCAATGGGATCACCAGATCTTTGACTTCAACCCCCAAGTCTATGAGCCAAAATAAACCACTTTTTCTTTATATGTAACCTGTGTCCAGTATTTCATGATAGTGACACAAAGATGACAGTACAGATCCTTTTCATCTCCTACTTCCTAGTGATCAAGTTCACTCCACAGCAAACCAATATTCCTGAGCTTCTGTATTTCACTATTATACACATCTCCTTTGGAGCACCATGGGAAATAAAATCCCATATCCTGCCAAGTGGTGCATCATTCAAGTCCAAAACAGACCAGTGAGGATTAGGCGAGGCACCAGCTGAATGAGATGAAGGGCCGGGGGGCAGGCGTGGGGGGCAAGTGGGAGAATCTGAAGTTACACAACGTTTATGTTCTCGTAGAGTAGAGAGTGAGGCCTGAGAGTAGCAACAGTAAGGATAGTGACAATCATGCTTTAAGGTCTCACTCATACAGATTCTTGTGGTCCTAGGGACCCAAACTCTGCTACAAAGTCTTAGAGACTTAGAGCGGTGAAGGCAAACTTTCAGAGACAAGTGCCCAAACTACAACCCCAAGCCCACTTATTTATTGCAAAGTGCCAAGATGGCAATTAAAGCTCAGTACCGAGGTTTAAGTTTAGAAAAAACAGCTCATACACTTGGTTTGCAGGCCGATGGAGAGGGCTCTGTGTCCCCACTGCAGCACACATGCCAGAGCTTTGCCAGCACTGAGGTGAAAAGAGGCTCCCAATCAGATTTAAAGTAAGGCAGTGTGGTATCTCCTCCCATTAAAAGTTGAAGGGGGAAATAGAGCGGGAAGATGGCGACCAGGTGAGCGCAGAGGGAATCTCTCCTAGAGACCAATCCTTTGCGTGTGGGTGCCCGGTCCGTGGATGCAAAATTCCAACTGATCGGGCTGCTCTCCGTGGCCTGAGCATTAAAGGGCCGGCTGGACAAGCCGGGCGGCGAGAAGTGGGCGGATCCTGAGAGCTGGGAGCCCAAGAGATCGGTGAGGCTCTTCGGCCGCAGCTCGGCTCAAATCACGTACAGCCGAGAGAGCGATTGCGGCGGGAGGAAACCCTCCAACTCCTGAACCCGATCGGCTCAGAGACGGCTGTAACCATGATTTGTTGGAGGCAGCGGAGCAGAGGAAACTCAGAGAACGCGCTACTGGGACAGATTGCGCCAATCTGGGCAGCGTTCAGGGATCCCGCTCAGAGCCCCGCCCTCGCAGCCGGCGCTGCACGAACTGGAGCGGATGCGATCGGCGGGATTTCTGAGACAGGAAAAAGCTCCATCCAGGGAGAAACATCTGAACGGCATTCCTGCCTGCAGGATACCAGGGTGAGTTGAGTGGGCGCTCTAACCAGTTTTTCCTGAGTCGGGAAGAAGCTCTGCACAGCGAGTGACCTCAAAGGAGCTTTAAGGACTGCAGGATCTCCCAGGTAGGAAGAGCTACCTAGGCGGCCCTAGGGGATTTGTGAGGGGGAAGGAGCTCCACCCAGGGAGGAACACCTGAGTAGCCTGTCTGCAAGACGCCTGGGGCGGCGACCTGTTTATACGCCCCAGCCAGGGATCGGGGTACGGCGTAGAAGCGGAAATCTCAGCAGACAGCTTAAGGGACATTCTCCCAAAGAGAAGGAATCATTGGAGCAGCCTCTGCAGCAGACCTTT